>CAUYRT010082085.1:0-61375 GCA_963574885.1 Lepilemur ruficaudatus
CGGGGTCCCAGCGGGCGCCCAGGACACTCGCCCCGCACACTCCGTTTTTCAGCTTCTGTGGGGTGGTTAAGTCTTAACCTTGGATCTCCCCGTCCCTGCAGGTCCCAGGGGACAGAGACGTGGCAGAGCCACCGGCCCCCCCCCCCCCCCCGAGCTGAAGAAACAAAGCAGTAAGAGTGGGAGCCCGGGTTCCCGAGCCCCGGCTGCAGCGAGAAGGGTCCGCCGGATCCCGGAAGACCGCCCCTCATTTCCAGCTGCGCGCCTGATTGGACAGTTCCCACACCCAGCGCCTCTGATTGGACAGGACTCAAGACCCTTCCCCCGGGCCTGAGTGACAGAGGATGTGATCACACACAGGGATCAAGGAGCTAAGAATGACAGGTCCCTGGATCCACCGCTTTTCAGGGTGGGCTTTTCCCTGATGTGGGCTTGGCCTAATGCAGGGCACATCTGCACTTAACCTTGTATATACAGTTATATGTATTTGTGAATAATATATATGTATACGTTATTCACAAGGGAAAACGATATAATTTCATGACCTTCCTGGCCTGTGGTCTCTTCGGCAGGCAGCCTGAGGTTTCAAAACAAAGGGAATCATCGAAGAAATAAAATGTGAGCCACTTCTAGTAGACAAATTAAGAAAAAAAATTAAAAAGCAGGTGAAATTGTAAAAATTCACTTACCCCAATATATCTAAAATATCATTTTTATATGTAATCAATATATAATTATTAACTGTATATATATATGTACAATATTGTCAAAATTTCCTCTGTATTTTACACTTATAGCACATCTCAGTTCAGAAGCAACATTCCAGGTGCTCAGTAGCGCCATGTAGCCAGTGGCTGCCACACTGAAGTGCAGCTATGAGGGCTCTGGCTCCCCTGACCTCAGCGAATTGAAAGGCTTCAACCCTTGTTTTCTGCTCAGAGCCAAAGGTGAGAGAGACAGTGCCCCTAGAGAGATCCCAGGGGACTTCAACAGGAAGTGTCCACAGGTAGACTACTGCTTCTTGGTGGGGCCCACTCCTCTTCCAGACATCAGCCTGTGAACAAAGGATGATGGGTCCCTAAGAGGAGGAAACCCTGTGTCTTCTGATCTATGCAAAGCTTTGACCTCTGAGGTTAGATGTGGAAAAAATAGATTAAAGTCAAACTTCTTATTTTTCAGTTTGGCATTGGCCATAATGGTCAGGCTGTGGTGTCTGTTTCCTCCTGTGGTGTGGAGACTGTGTGAGTTAAAGCACCAATCACATGCATACATTTCTAAATGCATTTGTGTATAACTCAACATCAGTAAACACAAGATCCAAGTTTAAATAAGGGAAAAAGAAAATTGGTACCTGTAAGGTGCCTACTGTTTGCAGGTACCATCAATCTGTCCTAAAATTTTGGCATCCTGTCTGTAATAGGTGTATGTGTTAGTTAGCTATTAATATTTTGCATAACAAACTATCCCAAAATTTACTAACTCATGATTGAGCTGATTGGAAATTAAGGCTGGGCTCTGCTGGGTTGTGTCAGGAATGTGTGGACACCTGCTTGTTGACTACATGGCTTCTGGGGGTGAACTGGCTGTCAACCGGAGAATTTTGGTTTTTTCCTCTTGGGATTTTATCCTCCAACAGGATAAAATGGGTTTGTTTTCATGGAGATGTCAGGGCTCCAAAAGAAAAAGCAGAAGCATTTAAGACCTTTGGAGCTTAGGCCAAACCTAGCACACTCTCATATCCACAGCTTTCTGTTGACCAGAGCTAATAAGGCCAGCTAGATCAAAGCGTTGGGAAACAGACTCTGCAACAGGAGCAGCTAAAGAAGAACACTGCCAAGAGAACAAATAAAAGAAATGATACAAAAAAAATTGCTGTTGTTTTTGCAGTCTATATTATTTGGTCTTTTCTTACAGATAAGATTTATATAACTGTTCCATAGCTATTAGGAGTCTGGGCTGGGAGTCAAGAATAATGCTGCCTGACCTCAAAACCAACACACCTCCATAGACCACTCTACTCATGTTGCTCCCCTATGCCTCTGAGGTCCTGGACACTGACTCTTCTGCAATACCAGAAGAATTGCTTTGAGATTCTCATTTATCTAGTACTCTTCATTATTGGAAATAATTCTCTCCAGAGAATGCTTCTAAAGCATCTCGGAATGACTGGGAATAATTTGAAGAAATGGCTGAACACTGAGTTTAGGACAATAAGCAGAATATTGTATTTTTAATTTCTCATCATAAGAGAAATTTGAAAACATGTATTATGGACTGCACATGTCTGCAAACTCTTTTCATCTCTTTTTGGTATTTGTAGGCTGTTTATAATTTTCAGCACATACTAAATCATGAAGACTACTCTTGGCATTACTTCTTTTTCTTTCAGAACCCTGCTGTCTCCATGAGAAGGAACTAATTTTATCCTGCTGGAGAATGAAATGCCAAAAGGTGCTAAAGCCACCTCTTACTCTGGAAGCCAGTAGCATAAAGATAGATCTGCTGAGAAGATATTTGCCGCTACCGCAATTTAGCCAAATAGCTGAGTATGTCTGGAAGTCATCCTTTAATTTTTAACAGTGCAAAGATGTTTTCTAAGATCCCAAACTTAGGAGTGGCCATGGGGCAAATTCCCACACCACACATGAGAATTACCACAGCCAGTGCACCCATCTTTCTGTACCAGTACTCCTCGCTCTGGCTACACATTAGAGTCACTTTGGTGGGAGGTGGGTCAAAATTGCTTAAACCCAAGTGGCCCCAGTCCAATAAACCAGAATCCCTGGAGTGGAACTTTGGTATTGATGTGGCTTAAAGCTCTCGCGGTGATTACAGTGTGTGGCCAATTCCAAAAACTGTTGCTTTAAAGAAACATCTTTTGATGACTAGTTGGAAAATTTTCTCTAATGAATATGCTGCTGAGTTGTGGACTTTTAGACTTACCTGCATTACCTAATTACTATTCATTGCTAAACAGACCTCTGCTACTCATTTTGTTTCTGATTCAACTCAGTTCCACATGTGCTGAATGCACACTATGTACAGGGCCCTGGGCTAGCTTCTCTGTCCTTAGTAACCACCATTGTGGAAGAGGACTTACTTGGCAAAAAAAATTGCATCCCCATAAATCAAAACCATGCTACTTACCAACTTAAGGTAAAAGTTGAAGGACCTAGGAAGTTTCCTAAGGTTTAGGACATGAATAAACATCTTGGAATATTAATATCCACCTGATGATGTCCAGAGTCAATGTGTCCCACAGTAAAACAAAACAAAACATTGCTATTATTCTGAGGCATTGTTAGAAATTTTGTGTAAATATGTCATAGTTAACCTTATCATTAATGTATAATATGCATACAGAAAAACATGCACAAAGCATTCATGGAAAGCATGATGAATTACTACAAAGTGAGTACATCTATGTAAATGAGAAATAGAACCAGCCTCCCTCATGCCCCTGACAACCACTTTGTCCCTTCTTTCTCCCCAAAGGTAACCAAGATTGTAAAAGCTAACATTGTATGTTAATTTCATTTCTTTATACAAGTGACTTATTATAGAAAATTTTGAACATACATAAAATACACAAAATATTATAATAGACTTGTGACCCCACCTCAGCAACTAGTAAGCATGCATCATTTTTGTTTCATCTACATTCAACCCATTCCCAACTTCTCACTTCATTATTTTTGTAGTTTCTTTTGTGAAATAAAATGTATAACATTGAAAAGTTCACTCTTAATTGTATCTTTTTGACACATCAATACACTCATATAAAGTTCCCCCTGTTTAAGAATAAAATTACCTCACTTAGACTGGGCGTGGTGGCTCACTCCTGTAATCCTAGCACTCTGGGAGGCTGAGGTGGGAGGATCACTTGAGCTCAGGAGCTCAAGACCAGCCTGAGCAAGAGTGAGAGCCTGTCTCTAGTAAAAATAGAAAAATTAGCCAGTTGACATGGTGTGCACCTGTCATCCCAGCTGCTTGGAAGGCTGAGGCAGGAGGATTGCTTGAGCCCAGGAGTTTGAGGCTGCAGTGAGCTATAATGATACCACTGCTCTCTATCCAGGGTAACAGAGTGAGAATCTGTCTCAAAAAAAAAAAAAAAAGAAAAGAAAGAAAAAGAAAATTACCTCACTTAACAATCATTAATGTGCATGAGAATCACCAAAAACATCATTTAAAATCCAGATTTTGAAAGAACAGGTGTGAGTTTTGCCTGAGAATTTGCATTTCTAACAAAGCATAAATATGTACAGCACATGGTAACTACAAGGTTGTTTTCATCTAAAGTAAATAAAATTTGATGAATAAAATTAAGAAAAAATGATTTTAAGTGAAAGGACCAATCAAAACACCCATCAAAATATCAAAATCAAACAATAGGCTATCTTTAGTAGCATTTGGCTGACAATCACACAAACTAACCAAACTAACCAAGCACTTTTACAATGACGTCGGTAACTCAATTAGCAAAATCCCTATTACGGTTTCCATGGAAATGTTCCCTTAGAGTAAAAAATTGCATTATCATGAGAGCCCACTGATTAAAAACAGCAAAAATTTGGAAGTAGATGTTTTATTCAGTAAGCAGCAGACTACTTTCCACAACCATAGCTGGCCTTTACAGAGTTACCCCAAATTCAGTCATTTACACACCAAAGATAAGTCCTATAGCTTCCTATTAAAATTATATTTTAATGCCCTTATAAAACGTAATTCAGTTTTTTATAATATTAAGTAACTTAAAATTCTTTACATGAAATTATGATAAGTTTCATTTAAATTGAACTTAAGTTTACATAATGTCATCAGGCAGTGTCTGTGTGTATACCATTCAGTATTCTTTGAGGTCCCTCCATGTGCACCAGGGCTGGGGACACAGACTCAGCAGATACAGGCTGTTCCTGCATCTTTTCCTTTCTCAGGGCATCAGTTCATCAGCCACCCAAGTCACGGGAGAGTGGAGACTGGGCCTCCCTAGCACAGAGGGTCTCATTCCTGGGCACTCTTTTCAGAGGAGGAGGAGAAGAGAAAGTCCTCTTAGGGACACTCACTGAACATGGGCTGAGCCCCCTAAGGTGTGAAGGCTCCAAGGAGCAGGAATAGACTTCTCAGGAGGGAGGGATGAGGCAGCTTTTCTGAGCCAGAAGATCCACCACCTCTTGTCCCATCTCCTCAAGACAAGAGAGGCTCTTCTGGAACTTCTCTGGATGGTGGAGGTTGTGGGATGGGTGAACTTTCATGAGACTCAGGTTAAGTTTCTCATAAGAGGCAGGGGGTCAATGTTCAGTATCTGAGCTGGTGTTCTTATGGTCACTTGAGTCACCTGTTTGGGTCCAAGTCCATTTTCACAAGGGAGGGGGCTGGAGAGTCTAGATGGCTCTTAGATTTCATCTCTGATTTGCTTTAGGGGGTGAGGATTTGAAAGGGTTTAGTGTCAGTATCTTTGGAATATTGTGGAAAGTCTGGGTGGGAACCTGAGGAATATCTTTTGTCTGGTTCCAGAATGCTCAATTTGGACACCTGATCACATATATGATTGGCAGGCAAAAAGTTGGGGTTGCATTCACATAAGCACAATAGTTTGCAAGAGGATGAGGAAGTGCATAGGACAAGTGTCTTGGGGGCATGTGGGGAACATCATGAGAGCAAATATCAGGCCCGTCTACTGCCATCCTGGCAATGAGTGTTCAGTCCTGGCCAAAGCCTTTGGATGCATCATAGGGCCAATGAAAAAATCTACCTCCCATCCTTTAGCTGTCCGTGAGGTGAGAGGGAGCCCAGTTCTTGTTTTTTGTTGCTTTCTTTTGTTTTTGAGACAGAGTCTCACTGTGTTTCCCAGACTAGAGTGCTGTGGCAGCAGCCTAGCTCACAGCAACCTCAGACTCCTGGGCTCAAGCAATCCTTCTGCCTTAGCCTCCCAAGTAGCTGGGACCACAGGCACATGCCACTGTGCCCAGCTAATTTTTTCTATTTTTAGTTGTTTGGCTAATTTCTTTCTATTTTTAGTAGAGACAGGGTCTCACTCTTGCTCAGGCTGGTCTTGAACTCCTGGCCTTGAGCGATCCTCCCGCCTTGGCCTCCCAGAGTGCTAGGATTACAGGCTTGAGCCACTGTGCCCAGCCTCAGTTCTTGTCTTGAAGGGAGGCTCTGCCAGGGGCATGGATCACATCTCAGGTTTCCTTTCAGCTGGCTAATTTGTGAGACCAGATCCAGGACAGATCTATTCTTTAGTGTGTGGACAGGCATCAGCTTGCTAGCATGATGTGATAGAGACAGCATTCAAATGAAATATGTTAGAAACACCTGACAATGAAGAGTAAAAACACAAACAATAAAAAAATGATGCAGGACCTATAAAAACATTTCACAGTAGGGCCGGGTGTGGTGGCTCATGCCTGTAATCCTAGCACTCTGGGAGGCCGAGGCGGGCGGATGGCTCAAGGTCAGGAGTTCGAGACCAACCTGAGCAAGAGTGAGACCCCGTCTCTACTAAAAATAGAAAGAAATTAATTGGCCAACTAAGTATATATAGAAAAAATTAGTCAGGCATGGTGGCACATGCCTGTAGTCCCAGTTACTCAGGAGGCTGAGGCAGGAGGATCGCTTGAGCCCAGGAGTCTGAGGTTGCTGTGAGCTAGGCTGATGCCATGGCACTCTAGCCGGGGCAACAGAGTGAGACTCTGTCTCAAAAACAAAAAACATTTCACAGTAAATAATTAAAGTACAAACGGTCATTTCCCACATAAAGAGACATCCAACTTCAATGGTGGTTAGAAAAAATAAATTACATAATACATGTGTTTTGTGTGACCATCAGATTAAAAAAATTATATGGTTTCTAATTCTGCTTCTTTTTATGATCAGTAGCTTGTACATGCTTGTACAGGGTAAAAATGACCAATGAACTTCTGAAGAACAATTAAGGAATGTGTGCCAAAACTTAAAGATGCATGTTCTTGCATATAGGATTCTACATCCTGGGAGGCGCCTGATAAGAACACTTGAACACTTGCACCAAAGTGGCCACACTAGCATGTTGTTTGTGGACACAAAAATAGAAATAAGGAGGAGGAGATGGAGAAGAAAGAGAAAAAGAAGGAGGAGGAGGTGGAGGAGGAGGAGGAGGAGAAGAAAGAAGAAGAAGAAGAAGAAGGAGGAGGAGGAGGAGGAGGAGATATGTACACATATGTGAGGAATATTTTTGTCATCCTGGGTTTTTAAGATAATCCCCATGCAAGTAAATTATAGAAATAAATCAGGGAACCCATGAATACCAAATGAGCAGGGAACCAAGGGAAAATATACCCTCAAAGTCCATTTCCTTTCAGTTTGCTGATACTTCAGTTTAAGTCTCCTGGGAATCTTCTGCAGTAGGATATTCCTTTGCAGCTCTTCTTGCATGAAGAACAATCTACGTTAAGTGTGTAGACATGTCTCAACTTCCTGGTTCCCCTGGGCTTTGGGAAGCAAGGGCACAGTGCTTGCTCATAATTTGAAGTGAAAAAAGCATTTAAGATCTTGCAAACTTTGCCATTATTTCTCCTACCCTATGTCATATCCAGTGCCCAACTGCAGGAAGCCCCCCGCCATGGTTTTCTGATGTACAATAAAGATATACTTTCATTTAGACACCATTGGTATTCTTCCTGTCATGTGCAGTTTAGAAGTATTCCCATACTCCTGCCCAAAATGATCCTCCAGGTATAGCATGAGCTCCTGAGTGAGGAACTCTGGAGTATACTGTGCTCTTTGTGTATTTCTGTTGAGTCCCTCTACCATGCTTGGAAAAGGCTATGGACACCAAGCAGATGGGAGACACTGGCATTCCAATGTCCAAGGATGATTTCAACACTTCAGATTTCTCACATTTGCCTTTGTTTCTTTTCTCAGTCTTGATATATGGCCCCAGGATCTGAAGATGCCAGGGCTTCTTTGATTGCATATACTGCTTATTTTTCTTATTTGAGCCCAAGGGCTGTGGGACAGGGCCCCACCTGACACTTCACTGGGCACCTTCTTATCTTGACCATGTGTCCTAAGACCTGACAATTCTTCCACATTCCCTGTGGGCTGAGAATTAGGGAAGTCAGTGAATCAGCGTCGATCACAGGCAGGTTTCAAAGGTTAATGTTGGGACAGTTTTTTTGTTTGTTTGTTTCGTTTTGGGGGGGGGTTGCATTTGAGTATATTTTAGAACAAGACACAGAAAAGTGGCCCATTAGGTTTGTGGAAACTCATGATGTAACAGTCATATCTGCAACCTATTTTAGATAAAAACACAATGAAAAAGGATCAAAGGTGTAAGAATGATGATAATGATCCAGCTGAATTTATTGGCTCAGATTGTGGATGCTGAATAAATTCTACAGAACACAGTGGAACTCCAAGGATGATTGAGGTGAGGTAGAGGGGAAGTTTTTCTCTCCAGCTGGACTTTTTGCCGCTTTAGGAATCAGCAGTTACTTAGGTTAGCATTGGTTCTAACCAATTCAAAGCAATCACATTTGATCTAATCATCTCCCTCACTTTCAAGATGGGAAAGGATATTTTATTTTGTTTTTACTTTTCCCCTGCATTTTATTTTATCACATATGTGTGTATCTAATACAATCCAATATAATTTCATATTGATCATTTCCACACATTTGAAAAAGTATATTTATGTATATAATTTTTAACACTATATAATTTTCTTCATGTGCAAAATATATACATGTGTCAATATATGTCAGTTTAATTCTACATCTTGAAATCTGGGCAAGGCCTTAAATACTTCCGGGTGAGAGTTGAGCCAGAAATGAGATGGGATGAGACCCCTGTATTCCTGCCCCTGTGCCCTCTGGCTTTGATATCCTGCTTTAGGACACTACGACAAGACCCCCCAAAATTCTCCCCTTATCTGTTTCTAGGTCCCCAGTGCAACTGCTACCTGAAACTTTCCCTATTGAGGCTAAGATGAGTGGCAGAAGGGAGAAATGTCTTCAGCCACACGTGCTTATAAAAGGCAGATTCAGAAGAACCATCTACACTCTGATACTGGATGTGTAAGAGAGGGGACTTGTCACTTGAGCTTCAACATGGATTTGGGAACTGAAGCCCCTGATCCCTATTGCCACTCCATCCAATGCCCCACTGACCAGCCCCCATTCCAACGGATCTGCTTTACAGAGAAAGGCCCAGACAAAGAGGAGAAATCATTTAAAGGAATAGGCAAGACACTTAATTCCCTTTCCAGTGAGAACCACATCTAAAGGCAAGGTAAGGGCTTGGGTTCCTCATATGGAATCTGGAAGAAGGGTGGAGTCAGGAATACTGAGTGTGTCTTTGTAGTGTTTTGTTCTGAGATTGGGGATGGTAAATGGCTTGTAGCCATCAAGGGGCTTTGAGAAATGCAGCAATAATTCCCTGAAACTGTATTCCTCCTCTTCAATTTTGACACTGGCTGAAAAGCCTCAGTTGAGGGAATGACCCACAAATATGCATCACAGATAGACTATGGGGCTCTGTGCTTCATGAAAGTTAGGTCACCTAATCTTCCTTCTGCACTAGGATTAGAGCCCAATGCAAATGAAAAGGAGAATTCTAAGAAAAATAAGCTCAGAGCCAGAAACAGCACTGCTATATCAGGTAAGATTTGACTCTACCAGATGAGAAAGGACAGGGGATGGATTAACAAAGTCTCCTCTGGCAAGGGAACTGGGAGGTCTTTGGCAGTCAGGGCCTCTCAATTACTGGACTCTGGAGAATGGAGGAGAACCAATTTTTGGTGACAACTTCAGCTCCTGATTATCCAGGATGGACTAGGGCTTCTAAGGTGTTCATTTGAAGATATTTACTCCAACTTTAATTTTACTCACAAAATCAGGGTCCAGCTAAGATGTGAGGAAGTCCAGGAAAAGGAAAATCAGTTCCAAGGGCAGTTTCCAAGTTAGACCAGCAGATAGAATTTTGTTTTTTTGCCCCAAAAGGTGAAACAGGTAATTTATACAGGGCTTGGGCAGAAAGAGGGTTTCTCAGTGCTGAGAGGAGTTTAGCATTCTGCATCCAGAGAGCATTCAGGAGGGGTTCAGCCTTGCTTCATTAGGGAGAATAAGGGGGTCAGGAAGGCAGAAGAGAGACAAGTGGGGTTCACCTGCAGGTGCATAGGAGACTCCAGGATGAGCATCCTTGGGCACTGTTCTGGTGAGTCTCTCACTCAACATGTTTCCTGCAGAGTCCTGTCTAGAAGATGAGCTTGGAAAAGTCATCTAGAAGATGACTTTGGAAAAGAAACCAAATGCCTCTGACATTGTACACAGCAGTGAAATTGAGGAGACCTGTGATGCCTGTGGTAGGGGTCCTCTGAGGGCCCACACTGGGTGCAGCAAGTGTCCCAGATCTCTCTTCCCAGGAGATCACCTGCTGCCACTTCAGAAAAGACTGGTGGCCTCTCTCCATGCTATGTCTGAGGCCATTTATCAATGCATAACCTGGGTGGGCACAGCAGGTACATTTTTCAATGATCTGGGAGCAGCTCTCTGAGCTCACCTAGCTGCAGGGGCCTGTGAGCACAGTAGTGCAGATGTTTGCCATGGCCACGCATGCGGCCTTTGTCTTCCCTGCTGAGGGCTGGCTGACTACATTGTCTGATCCTAGGGATGCAGCCCTGGGTGAAGAAGCTCACAGCTCCTCCTGAGAGGGGGATGGGCCCACCCCTTCCCTGGACAGGAGAGAACAGCCTGTCAGTGGATCAGATGAGGCTTGAGCTGGGGGCTCCCTGACCCTATTCAGCACAGGATGCAGCTCTGGAAGCAAGAACAATGACTTGCTCTTCTCAGATTCTTCCAGATGACCAGCAGTAACAATTTTGGACACAGTGTTAATAAATGACAGGAACAGGGGAGGGCCTAGTACAGGAACTTGAGCAATATAATCAGAAAGTTAAACTCTGAGTTTCCTTGAGGGCTAAGATTACTGACAAATTTTATAATTCCTGTAAGACAGTTGAAGTCTTTTGGATGTTTTATGACAGCCATGCAATTCTTTATTATTATAAATATATTAAGGTTCAATTATTTATATGTGTTTATAAGTTAATATTATAAAGAGTAGGAAAAGTGAATACATATTGATATCCTCCTTCTTTAATTCAGAAAAAGATTTAGAGCTTCACTCTCCCATTCCCAGTCAATATGGAGGACTCATATCCACTAACCTTTAATAGCATTCTCTAGGGAGAAATGTTTACATTTTTTCAGTCTGATGAAGTCATGGTGAAATCACCATGTCATCATTGTTTACTTTTCATTTTCTTTTTTTTCTTATTTTTGAGACAGAGTCTCGCTCTATTGCTTGGGCTAGAGTGCCATGGCATTATCCCAGCTCATAGCAACCTCAATGTCCTATGCTGAAGTGATCCTCCTGCCTCAGCCTCCCAAGTAGTGGGGACGGCAGGTGTGTGCCACCATGCCTGGCTAATTTTTTCTATGTTTAGTTACCCGACTAATTTCTTTCTATTTTTAGTAGAAATGGGGTCTCCCCTCTTTTTGAGGCTGGATTCAATCTCATGACCTCAAGTAATCCTTCCACCTCAAGCCTCCCAGAGTGCTAGGATTACAGGCGTGAGGCACCACACCAGCCTTTTCATTTCTTTATGTAAAAATCTCAGACAAGGTATTAGAAATGCTTATTGATAATATGTATGCTCTCTATGCTTCTCAGATTGGTCACTAACAAAAGGAAAAAAAAATATTCCTTACCTGACTCATACTATTTCCCTAATTTGCAACTTTTTTCCAGTTAGTATGTTTCAATTGATGTTATTTTATTGCAGGATATTAAATCTAATATAGGTATTGTTATTTGTATTACATATTGTTATATTTTATTCACATTTTTATTGGCATTTGACACTGGGATCATACAATATTTCATCATATAAATGTAATTAATTTGTATGCAGGAAAAATAAATGTATTTGGCATTTTTTGTTCTCTGCCTAATAATTTCCATATTACAGAGAATGATATAAGCATTAATGTTTTGAGTATTTTAGATAATTATGCATTTTATCCTTATGAAATTTATTTTAACTGCATGTGACGGTTACAGGTCTGATTTGTCTTCACTTCGTCATCCCCACCATGATCTCCCCAGAATCCACAGCTCTTGTTGTAGTTGGGGGATAGCAGTTTACCATTCCAATTATTGGGGGCAATTCAATGATGATATACTACAAATCAGTTTGATACCAGAATATTCCTTCAAATACAAGTGCCTACATGTGTAAAAAAAAATAAAATTTAAAATTTTTAGGCCGGGCATGGTGGTTCACACCTATAATACTAGCACTCTGAGAGGCCAAGGTGGGAGGATCACTTGAAATCAAGAGTTTGAGAGCAGGCTGAGCAAGAGCGAGACCCCGTCTCTACTAAAAATAAAACAAAAATTATCTGGATGTGCTGGTGTGCACTGTAGTCCCAGCTACTCAGGAGGCTGAGGCAGAAGGATCTCTTGAGCCCAGGAGTTTGAGGTTGCTGTGAGCCAGGCTAACACCAAGGCACTCTAGCCCAGGCAACAGGGTGAGCCTCTGTCTTAAAAAAAAAAAAAAAAAAGTTATATAACTGTGGACTTTCCAACAAGGTGTGAACTAAAATAAAATCTTAAGCTCCTTCAGCTGACTGAATGGACACCCCCTTGGTCAAGATATTAAAAATAGTAAGATAGAATTTTGTATACTAATACGAATAGTTGCCAATAATCTATAGCTTGGAAACCAGTAAATTAGAAAACAATGTAGAATAATATAATTAATGTTAAAACATTTGTGATTTATAAATTTATACAAAGTATCCACAAGAATAAACAACCCTGTTAACAATAGTTTCATCTATGAATGGAGTGAGTTTGGAGGAATGGGGAGACTTTCACTTTCTAAACATCTGTATAATTTGCCTTATTTTATAGAACGTATTCCTTTAAAATTAGAAAAAGAAGAAAAAGTAAGTGTTGTTACTATCTGGTAGGTGGGCAATAATTGCATTGTCATCAATATTTGTAGCATATGTTAGTTCACAGGACAAACCTGTGAAAGCCCAGAGGAAGAACTGTCACAATGAAATCACAGCTGCAAAAAGTAAGTGAATTATTATTGCAGGATAACAAATGTTCAAGGTGAAAACTGGTCAGAATCTACCACTGCTCCAGCTCACTCAATAAACCCAGCGCCTGCCAAGAGGAAAAGAGAAGACAGGGAAGGCCAAGCTCCAGCTTCTTCCCTCCCCAACCCAGCCCCTATTTACGCAAGTTTCCTATAATTAAATAGAAAATAGACTCGGAATGAAACATGTACCCTTGGGGATGCAGGCAGAGAGACACAGAATAGAATACAAGGTAATTGTACACACCTTAGAGGCAGAGCTCCAGGGTTAAGATTCAAAATGTACCATGAACTTGTGTAAAGTTAAGATAGTTACTCAACCTCTCTCAGTGTCAGTTTTCTCACCTGTTAAATGAAGATTACATGCCTACTTGATCAAGTCGATTTGAGAGTTAAATTCACTAAGGTATTTAAAAGTGCCTTCTATGAAAAGTGTTCCCATTGTTAACAAAGTAGTACCAGACTTCAAAACACACAAAAGGAAGATGCCCAGTTTCCTAAGCAGCCTCAGCAGCATCAAACTGAGATCAAGTAACTAGAATTGATCACAGCTCCACTGGAGTAGATGAACAGGGGGCTACAACAAGATAAGTAGTGGCCAGTGTACAGTGACTTAGGTACTGAGGGTGGAATCCCTAAAGACCCTGTGACACACAGTTACACAACTTGCTCGCGGGAAACAACTGCAACAAACTAGGCAACCCAGCAGATACGCCCAGGAATGAGGAAAGCAGGGGAGCGTCAGAGCCACAAAAATCTAAACAGAAGACACCAAACCAAAGGAGCACCCAGCTCTGTGAGCAGCAGCTGTGGCTGCATCAGGACTGACCTTCTCAGACAGTGCTGTGGGGACAGCTGAGAGCACGGTGTCTTTGTAGCCACACACCAAACAGCATTGCCTCTGAACACAGATCACAAGACCTCCTCTCCAGTAATTTTCCTCTCAATATGACGGATAGTCTTACGTTACAACATCCCCATCCAACACTTGTGGGACGTTGGAAACTCCCACTTAGAGAGGGCATAGGAAAGAGTAGAAAGACAGTACTGAGGGATGGGGAGGCATGTGTGCCCTTGACCACACTGACTGTCTGCACAAGCTTTATTTAAGACAAGAGAGGAGCCTTAGGATTGTCCTGTGGTCTCCCTGTCATCATGCCATGCTTATAGATGGCACAATGATTATTTTTCCTTTCCTTACAAAAGTGCTGATGAACTCACATGTAATTATTCCTAAAGAAGTAAATTCTTCACAAGGTAATAGGGTCCAATTTTCACAATCAGGTTTTTCAGTTCTTTTGATAGTATCCTATATTCAAAAATCACAAATGAAGGCAATTAGAATTTGTACTATAAACAAGATCTTATTTTCCTGAAGATTAATCACCAAGTTTTTACAGATTACATATAGCAACATGAAAGCTGGTACCATCTGGGAATCAAAAAGTAAAAAATCTGTTCCTGAGGGTATAAGAAATTTAAGGATATCAATTATTCAGAGGTTACTGCAGGCTGAAGTGCTCCTAGATGTTTCCTTTGTCTAGACAGAAAAATTCAACAGAACAGCCCCAGAAGTTAAGGCACATCCCTGACTGCTGCGGGTGATGAGCTTTACATCCAAAGCAGAGATATAACACGTGACAAGTTCCAAACGTCCGTCAAATGCTCCAGACTTTGAAAGTCGCTTCCCCAAAGCTGAAACACCATCTATTCTCAAGGATCAGGTCACTATCTGTGTCTCTGAGATGCTGGCCAGTCAAGGCTGAGTTGAGATGACGGTTATCACTTTCAAGTATAAAAAGCTTAAACCATGATCATTTCCGGGTTGACTTGGGGACCCTGTTCACATAAATGGGTTGGTGAAAGTGTTCCACCACACATGCCTGAGAATTGAGGTTTCTCCTTCTGCTATTAGCAGTTCCTGGGTAACCCAATAATTACCCTCCCTCATGCCTCACCTTTCACATCTGCAAAGAAGGCATCAGTGAGGATGACACTTCACAAAGGCACAGCCCATGTCACACCCTGCAAAACTCTGAAGTTGTTCATAGGCAGGTCAGGTGATTGATTTCCCCTAAAAGCGGATGAACTAGTGCTCTGCCTGGAGAAAGCAGGGGTCAGCAGCACAATGAACAGTGTTTCAGGCATCAGCTAGTTCCCAAAGCAGTTTAGGAAAGCAGGCGGCTCTTTGGGCTGGAGGAGGCAGATGCTCTGGAAAGACTCCAGGGCATGGGTGGGAAAGAAAAAGAAGCTGTGCAACAGAAAGTGGAGCCAGGAGGAGACCAGGTTAAGGCAAATGCGAGGTATACTTCGCAGCTTCACACGCCCCTCACTGCCCCGCCTGGACTGTCCCCTCTTGTCCTTCCCTGGACTCAGTCTTGAAGGGGTGGCAGAGAGTCTCCAAAGAGCTGCCTTCATCAGGCTTGAGGTTCTGACTCGAGGGGGGAGGGGGTAAGGGCAATGTACGTAACCTTAACATTTGTACCCCCATAATATGCTGAAAAAAATAAAAATAAAAACAAAAACAAACAAACAAAAAAATCCAAAGAGCTGCCTTCAGAAAGGGCGAGGTGCTCACCACCCAACCCCTCCCTCCAGAGCTGAGCACCGCTCCCGAGCCTGACACATGCTGGGATTGTAGTCCTGTAGCCCTTCAACCAAAGGGCTGGTAAAGGATTACAATGCCCTGCATGCCCTGTGAATGCACCTCCTTGCGCCCACCCTACGTGCAAACCCAGAGCAGTTTGCCTGGCTGATGGAAACCTGGCCGTTCTGAAACCTCTCCTGACTGTGGGAAGTGAGCATAGATATCAGGGCCACCCGTCTCACCCCCGTAATCGTGACACCATATCTTCAGGAAATGCCAGCTTCTGACCTGTCTTGCCTGAAGTTTGAATCTTCACACACCAGCTACGAACCCAGGGACGCTCAGTTTAGGCAGGCTTGCCATGGTTATGCTTGTCCTCCCCGCCCCTGCCGTCCACCCTTCACCTCCTCTTTCCCTCCACCCTTCCTCACATTCGCTTCATAAGATCTGTCCTTTCCCAACACCACCCCTTTGCCTTGCCTTTTTGGACATACGCAGTACTGCCCCTCCATGTAACGGAGCTAAAGGCCTATGGGCCTGGACGTTCTCAGGCTTCTTGGGAACCCAGGCAGGAAGTTTCCTGGTGTTTTTTACTGTCAGTTCACCACCTAAAATAAAAATACCTGGTCCCCTGGTAACCTGGCACTTGCCTTTTCAAAGCCACCTTTCTATTCCTCCAGGTCCCTCTCTGCCCCCCAGGAGACCCCCTTGGATGCCTAGGTTGGCAGCATAGCCCACGTCTGGGTCAGTTCTCTCAGAAGGACCCTTCTGCCACCGTTAGAGAAAACATCACAGGGAAAAGGTCTTACCTCTTCTTCACACAGTCAAGAATCTCAGCCACACAAGCAAGAGACCCTCTAAGCTGCTCTGGGGGCCACATCCATCACTTCTGTGACTCCCACCCAGGCTGGTTCCCAGGACTTGGGTATTCTATTTAGGACCTCTTGGCCATAAATGGACCCAAGCCAACAGGACCCAAAGTACCCCATGGTCCTTCCCAAAACATCAGGAAAGTGTACACTCAGGTAATAATACAATGTCTGCATTTCTGACCTGAATAAGTCACCCTTGGAAATTCTTTTGATATCCCTTTTTAAATATCCCTTTGGAACCACTTTTAATAATTTACTGTTGGAACTTAACAGTGATAATTATCTAAATTCACTTTTCCATTTAGCTTCTCAGATTAAGTACTACACTACTACAAGCTTCTGAAACTGGATTGGGCACAGCCTCAATTCTGTGCAGGGAGAATGTGGAATATCCACGGCACATCTTTCTGGAGCATCAGTTTTACTACAGGATTTGAAAGAAACAAATTTAAGTGGTTTCCAAGGTGGGAAATTAAAACTTTAAAACAAGGCTGGAAAGTCATCTTGCTTAAATAACTGTCAGTAATCTATGCCTGATATGTCAGACTTTCTTCCAGAAAAAAACCCTCTAAGGATAACCTATTTTCCATAATTACAAATAGTAAAAATTGAAAATCATAGCAAGTCAATCAAAAATCCTGCCCTGTGTACACCTATATTCCCAAATACTTGGGAAGCTAAGGCAGGAGGATCACCTAAGCCCAGAAGCTGGAGGCCGCATTGATTTATCATCACACCACTGCACTTCAGCCAGGGTGACAGAGTGAGAATCCACCTCAAAAAAAAAAAAAAAAAAAAAAAAAAACTCTGTCCTGCCAGTTTCCTAAATCACAGTATGTCCTTGGTATGGTTTCATTTGTACTTTTTTTGTGGGGAGGGAGGACATTATTGACATTTTGGCTATAACAGTGTATTTTTTTTTTTTTTTTTGAGACAGTCTCACTCTGTTGCTTGGATTAGAGTGCCGTGGCATCAGCCTAGCTCACAGCAACCTCAAACTCCTGGGCTCAAGCGATCCTTCTGCCTCAGCCTCCCCAATAGCTGGGACTACAGGCATGCGCCACCGTGCCCGGCTAATTTTTTCTATGTATTTTTAGTTGGCCAATTCATTTCTTTCTATTTTTAGTAGAGAAAGGGTCTCGCTCTTGCTCAGGCTGGTTTCGAACTCCTGACCTTGAGCGATCCTCCCGCCTCGGCCTCCCAGAGTGCTAGGATTACAGGCGTGAGCCACCGCGCCTGGCCCAACAGTGTATGTTTTTAACAAATTTGTGGAAGTTTTTGGCTATTAGTTGTTGATTTACTTTTGTACTCCATTTGCTTTTTCTCTCTCTCCCCTCTCTCAGGCTCAATCATTCTATAGATCTCTAAGGCTCTACTAATTTTTTTTTCAATTTTTTCACTCTTTAGGTAATTGGATAATGTCTATTGCTTTGTCTTCTTTTTCTAATCTGTGGATAAGCTCAAAAATAACTTTTTTCTTTTCATTATCTTTTAATTTGATTCTTTTTTATAGTCTCTGTTTCTCTACGGAAGTTCCACATCTGTTAAATCATTATAAGAATATTTTTTTTTACTCCTATAAACATACATATAATAGCTGTTTTCAAATCCTTGTCTGCTGATTACAGCATCGTGGACATCTTGGGATAGCTTCTACTGCCTGCTTGTTATCATGTGTATGGATTACATTTTCGTGTTTTTCACATGTCTCATGAATTTTAAAATTGTGACTATTAAGTATAAATGATAGTTATAGAGACACTCTGGGTTTTGTTATAATACTTTTAAGAGTATTATTATTTTTTGAAGAGGAAGTTAACTTAGCTGTATTCAAATTTTAATACCTATATTGCCTACAGTGGGCACAGATGAAATACTCTAGTGCTTATGCATACATGTCATATTTATAATAATTTAGATGCATGTTTCTACACAATGATATATTTTATTAAGCTTTTATCATTTTTGTCTGTGAGAGTGGTAATTCAACAAGCTACTCCACCATTACTGAAAGCCAGAACCTCAGATTTCTTTGCTTTTCCTATTTTATATAAATGAAATTTTACACCACATATACTTTTACATCTACTCTCTTTTATGCAACATTATATTTTTTATATTCATCCATGCTATTGCACATAGCTATAGTTTTACATTAAAATTTCTTTCATTGTGGTAATCACAATGGTGATTGTGGTCAGCACCACCACTGACTGGGTCCCAACTTCTGGGGTCTCTGTGCTTGTCTAGTTCCCCAGCCAAGCCCAGCCATGCTGGGAGGGGGACAGGGTATAGTGGGAGGCCTAGTTGAGTGGCTTCTTCCTGCTCCAGCCCACTGGAATTTCTCTGCCCACAAGAGACCACTGTAAAGGCTTCACAATTCTAAGGAAGGGAGTTTGCACAGAACTGTATCTTCCTCGACTCAGGAAGTGGTCACCCAAGGTGCTATCTGGGACTAATAAGATAGGGTCTTCACAGGGTAATTGGTGATGACACTTTGCTTCCTCATTTACATGGAAAGTTCTGAGGTCTGGTCAGGAAGGAATGCATGAGTCTCCCAGATCCTTTTCTTAAGCCACCTGGAACACATGTCACTGCTAACTGGTACTAGGCTAAGAATCCTGACTGTGATTGATTAGCAGTGTCTACAAAGGGGCAGAGTGGAGAGTCACACCAAAAATATGTTTGTACCCAGTATGCCCCCTGGAATTCAAAGCTGGGCAGCCTATATGCCCAACTGGCCTACGGAATGGCCATCCCCATCCCTAGTTTAGGCACCCAGCCCAGCCCCATGCAGTACAGACAGATGCAGCAGAATGAGTTTGGTTTCCTGAGTAATTGTTGGGCTAATTTGGTATAGGAAGTAAGTGCCCTACCATATCTACCCAACAACCTGGAGAAAGCTATGTGCCAATAAGATGGACCAGCATTGGAGTCAGAGAACTGGTAATTCTGCCAGTTCATCATCCTTGCTGAACATCCCAGCTGTCATCAGCCCATCCCATTACTAGGCCCTCCTGTCTCCACACTTCTGACCTGTCCACAGACAAACACATCTCTCTTCATGTTAGCCCAGATTAGACATGACTGGTGATTTGTATTTTTAAAGTAAACTTTCAGTGAGAAGGTAAAACACACACTCGTGCCTGTCCCAGTACCTCTTTCAACCTTGCCATTTTCTCTGCCCCCCAAATACTTGCTCCCCATCTCCTGGCCTTCACTTTTCACTGATGAGCAGACTCTGTTTAGTGTGTTTTCTTTTGGGAAGATTTTAAAATTTTCTGGAACTTTTTCTATAGAGAGGAAAAAGAAATAAATTTGGGCATAATGGGGACTTATGCAAGTTCAATTGTCATTTATTTGAGAATCAAAGAGAGTCAAACTGCCTGGTTGAGTGTTCACTGGGCTCCTCTGAACCCTACGATCTCCATAGTACTAGACAGGGAGCTTTGTGGAGTCTAAAGTACCTCCCTCTTGGATGCTAATATGCCAAGTTGACTTCTAATTAACCCTAGATCTGGGAATGTTTCTCAGATTTTTACTTTATCAGCTGTTCCTTTTATAAGAGTACACACTACCATAAATACTGTCCTTAGGTCAAAACAACCTTGATGTTATGACACAAATTATAGGCTATGATGTACATAACATTGGCATTTTTGTCTTTTCCTGGAAGATCAACTTTAATTGTTCTCCACATGAATATGTATAACCTTTTCATATAGTCTATAAGCCCTGTATCTGGGGTGTAACAGCATGGAGATTAATTTGTCTTGTTGCCACACATGACCATGCACCTATCCAGAAGTTCCATAATAAATCACTCTCTACTGACAAATTGGATTTGTCTGCCTCTTCTTTGGTTTCCTGGCTCCTTCTGCATTTGGACATAATATTGCATTTATAGACATTTTACAAAACAACAGATGAGCTAGTCAGGACAAATCCAGTAACCAAAGTATGGGCAAGAAGAAGTACTGGAATGAAAAGTCTGGAGTGTTACTTCTCATCTGTTTGGGATGGTGTTGCCCATTTGTGAGATGCATGCTGACTTCTGAGCACAGGGATGCCCCTAAAATTCCAGAGGGACTAAAGAACTTGTTAATAGAAAACTGCATGACCCCTAAGGTAAGGAAGATCACCATGGGGCATTAACAGTGGATTGGCCATTACTAGGAGCTTTGCAAGTGGTCATAGAAGCCAGTTATGAGCTGAGATGGAGGTACAAAAGCTACATGAACAATTACTGTTAGAAAAAGATATGAAAACCTCTATATCCATGTTACCCGTTAGCTTTGTGGATAAGTTTGAAACTGAGAAGATGCAGTTGGAAAATCTCTCCTGCTGTTCTGTGCAGCTTGAAGGGTGGAAGCTGCCTTAGCCTAAAGTGTGAGCATGTCCATCTTTGTTTAACAATTTGAAGGATAAGAAAATTATATATAATTACTTTAACTGAATAGGCAGCAAATAAAAGGACAGGATTTCTATGGGGGGATTCTGCACCCTGGAGACATGAGATTTGTGAGAAATAAATTTAACATACAATAGAGAAACTAAATTTGCTTTGAGAATTTATACAGTCTAGTTTGCTTGTAAATCACCAAATCTTGTGAAATTATGTTTTGATCCATTATTTCCATTTTCTTCTGAAGATAGGTACACACACAAACACACATACACGCGTTTCTTCCTCTATAGTTCTCTTACACAAAGTTTGTTTTTAGCTCAATATATTGTATATTGCATTCAGTGTAAATCTAAACAAATCATCTCTATGTGTTCAATTGGCCCAAGAAAGGACCATGTGCAAAGAAAACTATTGGGTAAAATTTTCTGGTGATTTCAGATTTAAAGGGAAGACTTTGAATTATACTTTCATATAATCTTTATTAGAACCATATCAACATGTATCATACATATACAGTCTTTCAGATAGGAGTATCTTCACTTTACTGATATCTATGAAGATGTTTTTATTTCTATTACATCAAATAACATTCAAGGTTTCTATGTCCTCCATCACATCAAATAATATTCAAGACTTCTATTTGATTCTGCTGTAAAGATGTGTCAGTATTTTAACTAACTGGCCATTTTTTCCCTACTTAAGGAGCAATTGGTAAAATGATTTATTTTGGAAACTTAGAATGTTTCTCTCTTACTTTAACACAGAAGAAAAAACTAGATTACACACTGTATACTTACCTGCATCATTGTTTTATGACTCAAACACAAAAAGTAACTTTCTTTACATTTTCTTAATGTATTTTACATTTGCCATTAAACTTTCAGGGAAAAATTGATATTAATCATATTCACCTAATATTGAATGACCCCTCATAGCTCTAATCCAAAAACAACAGATCACATATTTTTATATAAACATTAAGAATGAAGGCATAGCATCAACTAATTTGAGAATTATATTAATATTTGAATTTGAAAAATTTCAAATACTGTCAATACAAAGTACCTGTGGAATATAATTGTACCTGTCTAAACACCAATATTCTTGCTCTTTTGAAAAATATGATGAGATAAATTATCTAAGTACTTTGACTTCACATTATTCTCTACAATACTTTGGGTTAAAGTCTGAAAATGTGCTTCAGTTGTCACTTGTATGAATCCCCTGATGCACTTAGACTTAAGTTTTTATTAAATACTTCCATGCATTTATTGCCCTGGTAAAGTTTGTTTTTCTATGAACTCTCTGGTGATTTCTAAGTTGTATATTTGGGGTAAAACTCTTTTCACACATATATGTATCTATAGGGGTTCTGTAGTATGAATTCTCTGATGTTGAGTAAGGTGTGAATTACAGTAAAAGATTTTGTCACAGTCTTTACATTTGTAGGGTTTCTCTCCAGTATGAATTCCCTGATGTTGTCTAAGGCTTGAAGACTGGGTAAAGGATATGCCACATTCTTCACATTTGTAGGGTTTCTCTCCAATATGAATTTTCCGATGTCGTCTAAGATTTGAAAAATGAGTGAAGGCTTTGCCACATTCTTTACATTTGTAGGGTTTCTCTCCAGTATGAATGATCTGATGTTGAGTAAAGTATGAACTATGTCTAAAGGATTTACCACATTCTTTACATTTGTAGGGTTTCTCTTCAGTATGAATTTTCTGATGTCGTCTAAGATTTGAAAACCGAGTGAAGGCTTTGCCACATTCTTTACATTTGTAGGGTTTCTCTCCAGTATGAACTACCTGATGTATTCTAAGGCTTGCTGACTGCGTAAAAGATATGCAACATTTTTCACATTTGTAGGGTTTTTCTCCAGTATGAATTCTCTGATGTCTTCTAAGGCTTGCCAACCGGGTAAAGGATATACCACATTCTTCACATTTGTAAGGTTTCTCTCCTGTATGAATTCCCTGATGTAGTCTAAGGCTTGCTGACTGGGTAAAGGATATGCCACATTCTTCACATTTGTAGGGTTTCTTTCCAGTATGAACTACCTGATGTATTCTAAGGCTTGCTGACTGGGTAAAAGCTTTGCCACATTCTTCACATTTGTAGGGTTTTTCTCCAGTATGAATTCTCTGATGTTTAGTAAGGTATGAACTATGGCTAAAGGATTTACCACATTCTTCACATTTGTAAGGTTTCTCTCCAGTATGAACTACCTGATGTTTTCTAAGGCTTGCTGACTCAGTAAATGATATGCCACATTCTTCACACTTGTAGGGTTTTTCTCCAGTATGAACTACTTGATGTCTTCTAAGGCTTGCCAACCGGGTAAAGAAAATGCCACATTCTTCACATTTGTAGGGTTTCTCTCCAGTATGAATTTTCTGATGTCGTCTAAGATTTGAAAACCGAGTAAAGGCTTTGCCACATTCTTTACATTTGAAGGGTTTTTCTCCAGTATGAACTACCTGATGTATTCTAAGCCTTGCTGACTGGGTAAAGAATACGCCACATTCTTCACATTTGTGCAGTTTTTCTCCAGTATGAATTCTCTGATGTTGCTGAAGGACTGAATACTGAGTAAAGACTCTGCCACATTCTTTACATATGTAGGATTCATACTCAGTATAAATGTTCTGATGTTTAAGCTGTGAACTCTGGTTAAAGGATTTGCCATATTCTTCACATCTGTAGAGGTTTTCTTCAGTATGGATTATATTATGTTCTTTTAGATTGGATGACTGATTAAAGACTTTCTCACATTTATAAGGTCTGTGTGAGTATTCTCCAGTATGAATTTCCTTATTTTGAGAATGTTTGCCTGACTGGACAAAAGCTTTTTCACATTCATTACACTCGTAGGAATACTCTTGAATATGGATATCCTCATGGCTAATAAACTTTAAACATTGATGAAAGACTTTCTCACATTTTTTGCATTTATATTGGATCTCTGGGTATTGATCTTTCTGATATTTCGTAGAACATAAGACTTGGTTCAAGGTTTTTTCAGGTTTACTGCATTGATAAATTCTTTCATCAACATGAATATCTTGGTAATTATTTAGGGTAGAGTTCTGGATAAAGGACATTAAAGTTTTATTGGATATATAAAGTTCTTCCCAATTATCTATTCCCTGATATTGATTAAGCAATGATGATAGAGTAAACACCTTATCATACTGATCACAGTTGTAGACTTTGGCATCTGATGGTATTATTGGTTTGTGGAAGAATAATAAGGGTTTAACGATGGGCTCATCAAATTGGTCACATTTAGAAATATTCTCTTTAATTTTAAATCTCGAGTCATCAGAAATATTGGACTGAACACTGAATCCAATCCTATATCCAGAGTCTTGGGTTTCTCTGGGGCTTTCAAAACACTGGTTATTGCTTCCTTTAACATGTAGTGCTGAAAAGAAATGCAGATAGAGTATAAATGACATGCTGAGTCCAGTGAGAACAAAGATGAATAACTATTACAGCAACAGATAAACTGCAGAACATATGGAATTAATTATGGAGGGTAAATATTAAGGGCTTTTAACAAGAAATAGACAAACCATTTTAGTGGGAAAATATACAGAGTACTCCAGAAAAGACACAACCTGCCAGCAGTTTGGAGAGGTGCCCTGAATGTGTAGTATGGCTGTATGGAGCTAAATTTTTCCTGAACAAAGCCATTCTCTAAAGGATGAAATAGGCAGTTATATTTTAAATGACACAAATATCATTAGAAATGAAAATATATCAAAGAAACTAAGAAATACAGTCCAAAAAAAGGACAAAAATATTCGAGCAATCCTAAAGAAGTGAAGATCTATAAAGTAATGTTAAAAGTATTTAAAATATCTGTCTTAAAGATGCCATATCAGCTCAGTAACACAGACAACTAAATAAAAGGAGGAAAGCAAAGCATAAAGAAAATGAGATTATTTGCAAACATATTAAAACTAAAAAAAAAAACAAAACCACACAAAAAAGTATGAAACTGAAAAATAAAATAACTGAATTTAAAGATTCACTAGATAGGGTCAACACTAGACTTGATATAGCAGAAAAAACCCAGCAAGCTCGATAATAGGCCATTTGAAATTATAGTCAAGAGAGCAAAAAGACAAAATGAAGAAAAGTGAAGAGAGCCTGAGGGACATATTATCATCAAGCATGCCAAAATATTCCTAATGGGGGTTCTATAATGAAAGAAGAGAGAAAAATGAGTAGAAAGCTTACCTGAAGAAATAATATTGGAGAATTTTCTAAATTTGAGAGAGAAAATAGTATAAAATTTAAAGAAGTTCAACCTACTCTAACTAGGAACAACAAAAAGAGACCCAAAACAAGACACAGCATAATTAAAGACTTAAAAGTTACAAAGAGAATTTTGAAATCAGCAAAAACAAAACAAACAAACAAAAAAAGTACTTGGCATGTATAAGAGTACTCCTATAAAATGATCAACAGATGTTTTAGCAAAAAAAAACCTTACAGGCCAGAAAGGTGTAGTATGATATATTCAAAGTGCTGATAAAAGGACAACTACCAACCAAGAACACTATTTCTGGCAAAACTGTCCTTTAAAAATTAGTTAAAAACAAAAAATTTCAAATATCTAGAAATCTTCAAAAATGTATGCTCAAGAGACACACACTACACAAATTTCTAAAGACAGTCAATTCTTCACATTGAAATGTAAAATATTAGCCACATGGTGATGTGAATATATAAAGTTCTATAGAAAATATAATTATATGCATATATAATTTAATATTCTGTGTTATCATGATGGTAAAATATTTTATTAGTAATTCTGCTATAAATTTAAAAAGACAAACCCTAAATAACCATAAATTTGTGTTAATGGGTACACAATATAAAAATATATAATTTGTGACATCAACAGAATTAAATCAGGGATTAAAAAAGGCAGGGAGTTTGAATGGAATTAATGTTTTCAGCTTAAATTTGTTTTCTATAACTTTCAGAAGTTTTATTTAATATCTATGGTAACCACAAAGAAAATATCTATAGTAAATACACATCTCAATGCTCCTGGGGTTTACAGAAAAAAAAAAATTAACAGGAGTACAGTAGATACACAAAAGGAAATGAGAAAGGAATCAAAACATGTCACTACAAAAATCAACAAAATACAAAGAAAGACAGTAAAAGAAAACAAGAACAAAATACCTATAAGACTCACAGAAATAAATAAAATGCAATTGTCACTCCCTTTCAGTATACACTTTCCATATAAATGAATTAAATCAATCATATTTTGTCTAAATAAGATCCAAGTCTATGCTTTCTGTAAAAGACTCAATTTAGATGTAAGAACATACATGGACTGAAAGGAAAAGAATTGAAAAATGGCAGTGAATGCAATGTCAAATACTCTTACATTGGAAAAATGTTACATCAAAAATTGCCACAAGGGACAACAAAAGATATTATATGATGATAAAAGAGTCCATTGATTAGGAAGCTATCACAAGTATTGATACATATTCACTGACCATCACAGCTTCAAAATATTAAGCAACCTTTTATAGAATTGAAGCAAGAATCAGAGAGCAGCACAATAGTAGGATAATTTGATACCACACTTTAAATAATGAAAAGAAATAAACAGGCAAAAGAACAAAAAGGAAACAGAAGACTTGAACAACTCTACAGATAATACTTGAACTTATACTGAACTCTCCACTCAACAATAGCAGAATAAACACTATTCTTAAGCACACATGACACATTATGCCAGATAGACAACTTGGTAAGCCACAAAAAAAGTCTCAACGAATTTAAGCATATAGAAATCACACAAAATATTATTTCTGACTATAATAGAATAAAAATAGAGGTAAAAACTAAAAGAAAAGTCATATGTCCACAACTATGTGGAAATTAAACAACAAAAACAAAAACTCTTGAAAACACTTTTGTTCAAGAGCTAAAAAACTTTAATATTGTTAATATGTCAATGCTACCCAAAGTGATCTACAGATTTTATGAAATCTCTAGCAAAATTTCAATGGGAGTTTTTGCACAAGTGTTAAAATATTCAAAAATTCCTATGGAATCTCAAAGGATCAAACAAACAATATTGGAATAGAAAAACAAAGTTAGAGGCATCATACTTTCTGATTTCAAAACATATTACCAAAGCTACAGTATTCAAAACAGTGTGGTACTTGCATAAACACAGATGATGAAATAGATTAGAAAGCCTCTGTAAACGCTCATGTATATAGTCAACTTATGCGCAGCAAGGGCTCAAAAACATCACAATGAGGAAAGGACAGTATCTTCACAAAAATAAAGTTAGGAATACTGGAAATCCAAATTGGACAAATTGAAGTTGGACCTTACCTTGCACTATATACAAACAAGAACTCAAAATGGACTGACTTATTTATTGTATCTTTTCTAAAAAATTTTGAAATTTCTTTTTTTTGTTTACCATTATTGTACAGCAATGCTATTTTTAATGTTGATTTGGCATTCCAAAACTTTACAGATTTTTTAATAATTCCAACAGTTTATTTTGTGTGGTGTAGTCTTAAGGTTTTTTAAAATATGAGATTCTTTTGTCTACAAACAAGGACAATTTGTCTTCATACTTTCCAATTTGAATGACTTTAATTGTTTGTCTTTTCTAATTGTAATAATACGGCCTTTGGAAGCTAAGAAAATCTTGACATTTCCAAATGAAGGAACAACACAAATGTAAAATACTGTGTGACTTATTGAAATAAAAAGTAAATGTTTAGGATTAAATTATACCATCAATTAAATATAGGCTGAGAAAAATGGATATAAATTTTAATGATCCCTTGTTGCCTACAATAAACTTGAACTTAAAACCAAACATTTTAATAAATATGTGGTGCCCACCAGTAATCTGATTTATTTCTTACATAACATGTAAATTTAGCATTTTATTTCAGAACTTTCGAATCTAACAAACATGGAAAAATTTGATATATAACATTTCAGAAAGTGAAACATATAGGAGAGTGTCATAATCAAAATGAAAGAATAGGAGGTCTTCCACTCATACCCCCCACAACATAATGTGATAGCTATGCCCAAACAAGGGAGGCTTTATGGGAGTTTTGGGATCTGGGTCAGAGTCTGTGATACCTTGGTGGAGCCCAAGATTGAGGAGGATGATTTTGAGAGAGCTGGACCATGACATGGTGGCAGACTTGCCAATAATAGTCCTGGCAACAGAATAAAAAATGACCACATCCCACTGTAGACTTAGCTATAGCCCATTTAACCACGGTCCTGCCACTAGCACCATCAGTAAAGATACACAGGAAGATTCATATCCACCTGTGTCTCAGATAACAGGCCTGCAAACTGTGTTCCTATCTTTGGCAACTGAATCAACTTAAAACCCACCCTTTTCACTTCTCAGCCATGGTGTGTGAAATCCTGCCTCCACAGAGATTATCTGGGAGAAACATCCATCTGTGTTCCTGAATGTAGAACCACCAATATTGATCTGACAGTTGATCTTGAAGTGGCACTGAAACCTTTCCTCAGCCATAGTCCAGGACCAATTTTGCTCAATCTGACATATGTCTGGAAGCACACACATTTATTTCCATAGAGGGAGGCCTGCTAATAAAAATCTTACTGTGAATCTTAAAATTGCTTTGTTAACCAGCTCCAGTCCATGTCAGCCAAAGTCTAGAAGCAGTCCTGCTCACCCAAAAAATTGGAAGGAGAAAATGACACAGACCCAGAGACAGAACTGAAGACACTGCTGTCAGCTGTGCATCCTACAGAAGCCCTATATGTCAGTTCCAGCCCCTCGCATCTATAATCAGGGGTCAGTCCTGCCCATCCAAGGACCTGTCTCATGACTAAGTGAAAGAACTCCCAGAGACCCAGCAGGAGCCATACCTGTCCACATACATCATAATAGTATTGCATTTGCAGAAACAACTGCAGTTTCTTGTCTCAGCACCAGTCCTACTTAACAAGATCCTGAAAAAATTTAGTCTTCCCATGGAATAGCCAGGATCCACAACTGTTTAATGTCTTGATAACAAGTCTGCCAACCATGGAACCCACTGTAGACCTAGTAACAGTCATACTACTTGACTCCAACCTCACGCAACTACCATCGCAGAAAAAATCTCATCAGGCCAAGTACCCAATAGAAGAAGGTACTTACCTCCCAAAACTTGTTTATAATGACTGGAAGAGGTGTTTGTTCCTTCAGATTCAAAGACAGAATCCAAGGATATACAGACCATAAAGAATCAGACAGATATAATCACCAGTAAAAGAAACTAATAAAGGTCCAGTAATCATCTCTAAAAAAATGAACATCTAAGAACTGGCTGACAAAGAATTCATCTCAGTGAGATACAAAAGAACACAGATAGATAACTTAAAAAAATCATAAAACAATGCATAACAAAATGAGAATTTTAATAGAGAAATACAAAAGATAAAAAAATCCTACAGCTGAAATACACAATGGCAGAACTGAAAAACATAATAGACAGCTTTTAGAGGAGACTCAATTATTCAGAACAAAATTTCAGCAAACTCAAAGAAAGGTCATTTGAAAGTAGCCAATAACAAAGAAAAAAATGAAAGAGTAAAGAAAGATATGGGTCTGAGAGTGCATCATTAAGTGAACAAATATATGCATTTTTGAATTGCAAAGGAGGGATAAAGAGAAAAAAGATTATTTAAAATTTAGTGTCTTAAAACTCCCCCAATCTAGAAAAAACATGTGGACATTCAGTTTCATTAAATTCAAACTATCTAAAGCAGCGAAACATTATAATTGGAAAAACACAAAGACAAAAATGACAAGATTGAAAACAGCAAGAGATCAGAGTCTTCAAATATAACACAACTTTTATAAAATTAGCAGATTTTTTTCAGCATAAACTTTGGAGGTCAGATGAAGCGAGGCCATATATTCAAAGTGCTAAAGGGAGGAAAAAAAAAAAACCCGACAACTAAACAGACTATATCTGAAAAATCTGTCCTGTAGAAATGAAGAAGAGATCAGGATATTCCCATACAAAAAAGTTGAAGAAATTCATCACTACTACACCTGTATTACAAGAAATGTTGAAGGGAATTCTTCAACATGACATGACAGAACGGTAACTAACAATATGAAAACATATAAAAGTATAAATCTCACTGGAGACACTAAGTACAATGGAAAATTCAAAATACTCTAATACTGTAATGATGATGCATAAATCACTTGTAACTCTAGAATAAAAACTACAAAATGACACTATGAAAAAAAGATGACTAAAATAATTTAATGGATACACAATACAAAACGGTGTAAAGTGTAACATAAATAGTACAAAATCTGTCGAATTTTTTCTATACAAAGAGTTAATTTGTTATCTTAAGCTAGACCTCAGCTGTACTGTTATAAGTATCAAGTGTTGTATGTAAGTCTTATAATGTAATAACACTAGGAAAATAATTGAAATAACACCAGGAAAATACAGAAAAAAAAAGAGAGAAAGTAATTAAAGCATATATCAACAACAAAAACAAATCAAAAAAGTTAAAAAACATGGGGGAGGGGCAAAAACGTTAAAAAAACAAGAGAAAATAGTATTAACAGAGAAACAAAACACTATAAAATGGATAGAACAAAATTACAAGAGAAAGACCTTACTTCACATAAATACTTCACATATAAAGAGACTAAATTATCCAATGAAAAGACATTGCTACAGACTGATTGTTGCCTCTAAAATTTATGACAAAATCTAATTGCCATATGGTAGAATTAAGAAATGGGACCAGGTTGGGTAGGTGTTTTATGCCTGTAATCCTAGCACTCTGGGAGGCCAAAACAGGAGGATTGGTTGAGGTCAGGAGTTTGAGACCCACCTGAGCAAGAGTGAGAACCCCTCTCTACCAAAAATAAAAAAATCAGCTGGGCATAGTGGTGCATGTCAGTAATCACAGCTACTCAGGAGGCTGAGGCAGGAGGACTGCTTAAGCCCAGGAGTTTGAGGTTGCTGTGAGCTAGGCTGATGCCATGTCACTCTAGCCTGGGTGACAGAGTGACACTCTGTCTCAGAAAACAAACAAAGAAAAAGAAGTGGGATCTTTAAGTAGTAATTAGCCTATAAGGGTAAAAAGAGTCAATAAGGTTTTTTTTTTTATCATAGGAATGTTAATTATCACGAGCATAGGTCTGCTATTAAAAACAAAAAAGCTCTGTCTAGTGTACACCATCTCTTTCCCTCAGCTCTTTGGTCTTCCTTCATGTTATATTGAAGGAAAAACATTCTTTACCACATGCCAGTACCATGTTCTTCCCCTGCCCAGCCTTCAGAATCATGAGCCAAATAAACTCATATTTTTTATAAATTTCCCAGTCTGTGATATTTTGTCATAATAGCAAAAATGTAATAAAACAGAGCAGGAGAATGGATTTTTAAAAAAACTCAAATCCAAAATTATGCTGCTTACAAGAGATTCACTTTTGTTTTAAGAACAAACAGGCTGAAAGTGAAGGGATGGAAAACAATAAGCCATACAAATTATAAACAAAAGAGAGCAGGAATGGTTATACTTATGTTGTACAAAATACACTTCTAGGAAAAATCTATCGCAAAAATAAAAATCATTCACTATATAATTAAAAAGAGGTTAATTTTTCAAGAGGATACACAATTAAACCTACATATGCATGCAACACAGCTCCTAAATGTATAAAGTCAACATTAACAGAAATACAATACAATAATAAAGGGGATTTCACTACCCTACTTAAAATAATGGATAGGTTATTCAGAAAATTAATAAGAAAAGAGTGCACTTGTAAAACACTACAGACCAAAGAGAACTAACAGACGTAGATATGACATTCATCCAACATTATGAGAATACACATTCTACTCAATAACACATGGAATATTCTTTAAATAGAGCATATTTTGGACCAAAAAAAAGTCTTTCCAAATTCAAGAAGATTAAAAGCATTAAGTTTTACTTTCAGATCACAATGGTATATTAATAAAACTGGAAATCAATAGCACAAGGAATATTGGGAAACTCACAAATATGTGGATAATAAAAAAAACACGCCCCTGAGTAACCAATGGGTCAAAGAAGAAATCCAAAGGGATATCAAAATGTATTTTGAGACAAATGAAATTCAAAGCACCACCAATGAATGAATACTTCTAGAATGCAATAAAAAGCATTAAGTTTATAATGACAACTTTTGACATTAAGAGAAAAAGTTCTGAAGTAACCTAACTTTAATACCCAAGGAACTTAAACAGTAAGAATAAAATAATCCCAATGTTAGCATAATAAAGAAAATAATAATTAGATAAAAAAAGTTATAAATAAAAACTAGAAAAACAATAGAAAAGATTAAAGTAACCAATAGTTGAGTTTTTTAAAGAAAACAGAATTGAAAAACTTTTGGCTAGAATAGCCAAAGAAAAACTATCAAAAGAGGACAGAGGCCGGGCGCGGTGGCTCACGCCTGTAATCCTAGCACTCTGGGAGGCTGAGGCGGGAGGATCGCTCAAGGTCAGGAGTTCGAAACCAGCCTGAGCAAGAATGAGACCCCGTCTCTACTAATAATAGAAAGAAATTAATTGGCCAACTAAATATATATAGAAAAAATTAGCCGGGCATGGTGGTGCATGCCTGTAGTCCCAGCCACTTGGGAGGCTGAGGCAGAAGGATTGCTTGAGCCCAGGAGTTTGAGGTTGCTGTGAGCCAGGTTGACGCCACGGCACTCTAGCCCAGGCAACAGAGTGAGACTCTGTCTCAAAAAAAAAAAAAAAAAAAAGAGGACAGAAGAAAATTATAAATGAAAGAGGAGACATTAGAACTGATATCACAGAAATACAAAGTATAATAAGACCATAACGTGAACATTGAATAAATCGGAAGAAAGTCACTATAAGAAAGAAAAGCCCAAACCATTATCTCTGAGGAAGATAAAAGCAGAAATTCTCAATAAAATACTAGAAACCAAATTTATCAACACATTAAAAAGAACATACACCATGAACAAGTAGGATTTACACTTGGGATGCAAGGATGTTTCAGTGTATACAAATCAGTAAAAATGATATAATGCAAAAACAGAAAAGATAGAAATCATATGATTATCTCAACTGATTTATTGAAAGCATTGGACAAAATTCAATACACATGTATAATAAAAACTTGAAACAATATACATACAGAGATATCTACCTCAACATAATAAAGGTCTTATACAGCAAGCCCTCAGGTACCATTATCCTCAACAGTGAAATGTTAAAAGATTTTCTCTAGTATCAGAAACAAGAGAAAGAAACCCAATCTCACCACTTTTATTCAACATCGTACTGGAAGATCAAGGCAGAGCAATTCGGAAAGAAAAAGAAACGAAAAGCATTCAAAACAGAAATGAAGTAAAATTCTCTCTGTTTATAGATGAAGAAATCAAATATATAGAAAACTGCAAAGATTATACAAAAAAGAGTTAGAACTAATAAACCCATTCGCTAAAGTTGTAGGTCATAAAATCAACATTCAAAACTCAGTTGCATTTCTATATACTAACAATGAACTATCTGTGAAAAAAGTTAAGAAAACAATCCCAGTTACAATAGAAGTAAATACTAGAAAATTCTTAAGACTCAGTTGGCAAAACAGGTGAAAAGATCTGTTCAGCAAAATCTGACATTAATGAATGAAATGGAAGAAGATGCAAATAAATGAAAAGGCAGTCCTTGTTCATAAATTGGAATAACTAATATAAAATGTCCGTACTATGCAAAGCAATCTACAATCCCTATTAAAATTCCAATGGCATTTTTCACAGAAATAGTAAAGAATTCAAAAATTTCCAGGAAACCGCAAATGACTCCAAATAGCCAACAAAATCTTGAGGGAGAGCAAAGCTAGAGTCTTCACACTTCTTGATTTCAAACTGTCACAAAGCTATACTAACCAAGAGTATGGTACTGACAAAAAAACCGACAAATACCAATGGAAAAGATTAGAGAAAACAGAAATAAACTCATGAGTATACAGTCAACTAGTTTTTTACAAGGGCACCGAGATACACAAAAAAGAAAGCATAGTCTCTTCAATCAATGATGATAAAAAGGAGCTATCCCTATGTATAAGAATTAAATTGTACATTCATACCATATGCAAAAATTTACTCAGACAAGTAAGACTACATCAAATCAAAAAGTTTCTGCACAGCAAAGGAAAAAAAAAACACATAAAAGAGCAACATAAAGATTGGAAGAAAATATGTCTGATAAATATAATACTTAAGATATACAGGGATCTCAACTCAATAGCAAAAAACAAAAAGTAAATCTGACTTAAAATGTGTAAAGAATCCGAGTAGATATTTCTCCAAAGAAGACAATAAAGTGGCAAATAGGTTTATGTAAAGATGCTCAACATCATTATACAACATGAAAATGCTAGTGAAACCACAGTGAGATACCTCACACTTCTCTTAATGACTATTATAAAAAAGTCAAGCAATAATAAATGTTGGCAAAGGTGAGGAGAAAAGGCAACTCTTCTACAGTGTCAGAGGGAATGTAAATTGATCCAGCCATTATGGAAAGCAGTATGGAGGCTCCTCAAATATTAAAAACAGAAATATCATACAATTCTTCCATCTCACTTTTGGGTATATATCCAAAGGAAATAAAACCAGCACTAGAAAGAGATATCTGCTCTCCTATATTTATAGCAGATTATTCATAATATATAGTAGAGTATTGTACAGCCATAAGAAAAAAAGCTTTAATTTTCTAGTTCAGGCTAGGAAAAAGAAACTGTTAACGTAAAATATATGATTAGAATTTTTAAATATTTTAAAATTAAATATCTAATTAAATATTATATAATTTAATATTTAATTAAAGGGGATGTTTTCTACTCTGATGAAATTATAGAGAATTAATTTCTGTATCATCAAGTTTGAAGCCTCCATAGCATTGGAAATTAATAAAACAGAAAATATTTTACATCTATATAAAGTATTTCTGAGACTTCTGAACCAGATATCACTATTTCCACCACTACGTTCACACACTTCTGACATGAGGCAAGAACAGAACTTAAAAAATGGTTGAACATAGGCCGGGCATGGTGATAGAAAGAAATTAATTGGCCAACTAAAAATATATAGAAAAAATTAGCCGGGCGTGGTGGCGCATGCCTGTAGTCCCAGCTACTTGGGAGGCTGAAGCAGGAGGATCGCTGGAGCCCAGGAGTTTGAGGTTGCTGTGAGCTAGGCTGACGCCACGGCACTCTACAGCCCAGGCAACAGAGTGAGACTCTGTCTCAAAAACAAACAAACAAACGAACAAAAAATGGTTGAACATAGAGACAGTCAGAAATATGCACAAATTTTCCCAGGACCCCACAGGAATGGAAGAGCAGCCAGATCATCCCCTCACAGGCCAAGGGGAGGACTTTGGCTCTCACTGTGAGTTTGATGGGAGACCACTGAAAGGGAAAGGGAAGCCTCAGATAGTATTTTTCACAATCTTGAGAATCAATCCTCAAATAAAATAAGAGCATGAGAAAGAAGATGTTTTTCTATGAGAGGAAGCAAAAATTTGTTGCATTGTGTCAGAGCTTCTTAATCCACACTTTAAGGTCTGGCTTCCTCCTTGTCCTTTGGACCTACCACCTATGTCGTCTGCTTCATTCACTCCCACCTACCTGGGTGTTTGGCTACTGTGTCCTCTCTCTTCACATTCCAGGGCTCTTTCAGTTGTTTAAAAAATGTGACCAAGTACATTAGAGATAGCAGGTTCTATTTTATTAGAAAAAGACACATAAATTTTGCTTGGGATTCTTCAATTTTCAACTTACCATTGTACTCAGTAGAGAAGAGAGAATATTATAGAAGATTCTAGAAAATTATTTTTTTAAGTACTATTTTCCAGCAGCACCCATAGAATATTTAGGAAGCATTTTAAATTTGTGGATCCTGAAATCACAAAGCATGACTGAATCACAAATAAAAAGAAGGAATTGGATTTTAAAGTACAGACAATAATATTTTATATCACTGAATTTCTAGACTCACCACTAAAATAAAGTGAAACCTACAAATTACCTCAAGAAAGAAGGTAAATAATGAGGTCAAACTAAAGTTTTTTTTTTTTTGTACATTAACAATCCACAATCCCCCAATTATTTTTCCTGAAAACAGGAATCTGCAACTCATTCATATAAAGTGCAAGCTCCCAAGACACATTCTGCAAAAAAAAAGAAATAAAACCCTTGCAGTATTTTAGATATTCTAGAGGTAAGTTATTCTCACCCACAGAGACCAGGTTTCTGTAGTTCTCTGACATCACATCCCTATACAAATTCTGCTGAGCAGGGTCCAGGTATTCCCACTCCTCTGGAGAGAATTCTATGGCCACGTCCCTGAATGTCAACGATTCCTGAAATAAAAATAAATCAATAAATACCACATTGACCATGTAGCCATGGGCAGAGTTCTTAGGGTCCAGGTATTCCCATTCCTCCAGAGAGAATTCTACAGTCACATAACTGAATGTCAACAGTCCCTGAAAATAAATAAATAAAAGAACGAATAAACAAATGAACAAGTGGCCCTGGGCAGAGTTCTTACTTTGACCCAAGATAAAATGAGGGAGTTAAGAGTACTGGCTCTGACAAATATGAGTGACCTGAATTACATGAGAATATACATTTTAACACACTAATATTCCGTAAGGCATTCTTTGCCTCTGTGGAAGGAGAATGACATAGCATCCACAAAATTAGTGTAGATACCATGCTTATATAGAATACACAATATAAAACTAAAGCATCACCACAGGAATATACATTTTCAAGTGCTATATTTACATCATACAGAATCAGTTGTGTCTATTCCTCTGATGGAAAGTCAGGGTGAGTGAGAAGCACATTTCTCAAATTTCATTAGGTACAACAATGAACCGCAGATCTTGTTATAATGCCGATGCTGATTCAGGAGGTCTGGGTGAGGCCTGAGACTCTGCATTTCTAACAAGCTCACTGTGATGCCAAGGCCTCAGGTCTAAAAGCCACACTTCTGAACAGCAGAGGTAGAACACTGAGGGAAGAATTTATGGATGACACAGAATTGAGAGTTTCATGAAATATATAAATTATAACGTAACAGCAAGAATAGTAGCAATCCCTTTTGAACATTTACTGTATACTAGATGTCATTCTGGCAGTTTTTCATATATTAATGCTTAAGACCACAAAAATAATTTGTAAGAAAAATAACAGTATTCTTATTTTATGATAATATTTTGCCAATTATCCAGTAAAGAGTAAAGCTTAGGTTTTATCCCAATTTATCTGACTTAGAATTTATCTCAAAAGGACACACAGGCCAATATACAGAGACAACCCCAACAGAATGTTCAGGGCAGATTTCTTAACTAAGAAGAGTAATGAAAACAAGTTAAGAAGACAGCAACACAAAATTGATAAAATAATGTTACATTTTATGCACACAAGTACATAGAAATGGTACCTACATACACATTAATGTGATAGAGTAGAACATTTTTGTTTAAAGAAATATATTCAATTGTAAAAAAAAATTATAGATCTCTGTTGATGATTTTTAGACAAACTATGGAGATCACCACACACAATAATATAAACTAAAATAAGAGCTATTGTTCCAGAGCCTTTTTTTCAATTTGTTTCATTTATTCTACGTGCCCTATTACATTTTCAAGTTTTATGATGCTTAACATATTACTTACATGTTAATTCTTCTTCCTTTTCTCTGAAAATACAGAGAATAAACATATATTTGTGACATGAGAGGAAAATAAAATAGAAACGTAAAAAACTGAGACCTGTTTTAAATCTACCAATTTCAAAAGCATCTCCAGTCAACAAATGAGAGCCTTTATTCTCCGAAGCAAGCTATGAGTAAGTAGAAACTAAAAAGAAAGGAGTTTTTGCATTATATGTGATTGTTTAAACACATCACTCAGTAAATTCCCCCAAGATAACATTAATGACAAACTTCACAGTGAAGGAATATTGCACAGAATACCTTAACCAAGTGAATAAAGCTACCATCAGGTATAACGGGACAAATTGGTATGAGGTGTCAATGAACACAGATGGACCATACTTACCACTGTGATATGAGTGGGAAAAATTAAATCATAATCTGATTCTAATCACAGAAAACAGAATCTGTGGAGAGGGCACAGGTCTTCAAATTGGCCATGTGATCTTAACCAGAAGCCTGGGCTGAGAACCTCTTAGCTAAGTCTTGTCTCTCAAGCTTCAATGTGCATATAAATTTTTTGGGATTGCAGGCCCTACATTAAGTTAATGTGGTTCAGAAGGTTTGGAAGGGGTCTATGAATTGGCTTCTATAACAAGTCCCTCTTAATGGGGATGATGCTCTCCCTAGACCCATTACCAGTAGCACTCAGCTAGAGACTGCAGGCACAGCACAGGGTCCCTTGCACCCAACACTCTTATCACAACACAAATACTATCCTGAAAGTTCACATTCCTTGCTGGCCAATTCAAGTGTACAGAAGGCTGGGGAAGGCAGCAATGTCTGAGGGAGTCTACACTTGTAAAACAACACGTACACATGTGTTAATGCAGTGCTTACTGAGCAGGTGCCACTGCTCACAAGTTAAGTCACAGAGCTCTGTGCTGGGAACATACAGTGTGTGAGCTGATCTTCACAAAAATATCCTGGGAGTCAGATGCTAAATGTCCCCAGATTCCAAGCAGGATTCAGATGAAAGACCCGGTCTTTGTATTTCTTTTTTTCCCCCTATCACTTGACTTCAAGAAGAAAATATATAAAATAAAAGCTAAATACAGCTAGATAGGAGCAATACAGAAAAGGGTGAAGTGTAGTTCAGAAGGATTTTTTATTGTTGTGCTTATATTTACCTTTTTATAACTTGTAGAACAACCAAAGGTTGCTAGGTGGGAAGTCTCTAGAAACACAGGTTTTAATGGAAAAAAATAAAGGCCCCAATAGATACAGTCGTTTGTTTCCATTTATGTGCTTTTGTGTTTTAAAAACTTGTGAGCATCAGATTTGGAAAGACAGCAGGAGCAGCCACCCAAAAGTCTAATTTCTTCTAGTCAGTTCTGTGAGGGGACATTCCAGGATGGGAAGACTTGGACCACGCTCAGAAAGGGTAGGTCTGGGCAGGGCTGGGGCAGTGAGCAGATTTGAGGCTTCTCATCTCTATGCTGCTGGTTTGTTTTCTGTTCCGTCTTTCCTAAGCCTGCCCAAGAGAAATTTCATTCCCAGAGTTTGTTTGATTTTATTTATATATTTTATTATTATTGTTGTTGTTATTATTATTTGAGACACAGTGTCACTCTGTTGCCCTGGGTAGAGGGCAGTGGAGTCATTGTAGCTCACTGCAACCTCAAACTCCTGGACTCAAGTGATTCTTTTGCCTCAGCCCCCCAAGTAGGTGGGACTACAGGCACACACCATGAAACCCATCTAATTTTTCCAGTTTTAGTAGAGACACTTTCTCCCTCTTGCTCAGGCTGGTCTTGAACTCCTTAGCTAAACAATCCTCCCATCTCCCACAGTGCTAGGATTATAGGTGTAAGCCACCATACCTGGCCTGATTTTAATTTTTTAAGCTCTATTCTTATCTATTTTGTAACATACAATGATAAGCAACTTAACCCAAACTCATAGGGTTTTCTAGAAAAATTATAGGCCTAATATTTATTCTTAACAAGGTAATAGCAATAGAAATAATAATCATAACTCTTTCTATCCATGAATTGCCCTTCAGTGGTGATGTCAGCACTCACAACAAGATAAGGGAGCTAGAAATTTAGTTCTTAGAGATGCCTTCTGTATATCCATGAACATTTGTGCAAAAGGAGAAGAAGGAATGTGAGAGTCTAAGGCCTACTCAATATACATGTGCAAGCTTGGTTGAGTTTTGGGGCCCCGTGGACTCTGACTTGGTTTCAAATTCTGAAGATCTCAAGTTCACTGAAAAAAAGAGCAGGATGACTGACTGCTGCCTGTGAAATTACTTTTTGTAGAAATCTGCTCTAACTACTCTAGAAGAAACTGTAGATCCCAAACAGGCAGAGAGATAATTCTGCCTATAGATTTTCACAGCTGAGTACAATTTGCTGCACAATTGTGGGTTGTGACTGGAAGCCCCATTGGAAAAAAGCCCTCTACAGTGAAACCTGATGGGCACCATATATGTTCTTATCATGTCTGGAAACTCTGGGCAGCCTTTCAGAAATCTAATAAGCAAGAAAATCATCTCCAGACCCAGAAAAACTATTTACAATGGTAGAGCAGAAAGAAAACTGTTCTATTACACAATTAAACCAGAATGGGATGTGCATGACAGGCAACCTAAGAGATTGCAAAAATAAAGAAAAGTTGCCATAATTAGTCTTTATTTATTTATTTATTTATTTTTTTGAGACAGAGTCTCACTCTGTTGCCCGGGCTAGAGTGCTGTGGCGTCAGTCTAGCTCACAGCAACCTCAAACTCCTGGGCCCAAGCGATCCTCCTGCCTCAGCCTCCCGAGCAGCTGGGACTATGGGCATGTCCCACCATGCCCGGCTAAGTTTTTCTATATATTGTTTAGTTGTCCAGTTAATTTTTTTCTATTTTTTAGTAGAGATAGAGTCTTGCTCTTGCTCAGGCTGGTCTCAAACTCCTGAGCTCAAGCAACCCTCCCACCTTGGTCTCCGAGAGTGCTAGGATTACAGGATTACAGGCGTGAGGCACCGCACCTGCCCCCCATAATTAGTCTTTAAGTAGAAGACCTGACAGCACCATTTATCTTATAAAGTACATCCTAAATTTATCTGGCAACTGGGGAGGCTCTCTCTGTTTTGGCTATATTTCAAGAAAATTTGAATTGGCTATATTCAAAAAAAAAAAAACATACTACTCTTGTCTTCATGACAAGATTGAGATTTGCAACTTGGAGCCAGGTGCCTGCTGAAGGTAGGCTCCTACTTTTCTACAAAAACTGCTGCATAGGGCTCAATCTTCCTGGATATTTAAATTTCAAAGCAATAGTTCCTAGGTGCTAGAGAAAGGATATTCTTTAGTCAAAAAGAATGAGAAAAGCCCTATTTAGCTGTTAAAATAATTTACATATATTTTGAAGAGGCATAGAAAAAATTTCAATATACAAATTTAGTAAACTAAACACTTCAAGAAAAAGGAAGGGGCCAAAACCTCTTCCTTCATTTTCAACTTTGAGAATTAAGTCTTGTAATTCTAATCTACATTTGATTTGCTCTTACCCCAGCCAGATCTAGGGCCATGGTCTTGAACTTACAGACATCTAAATTCCAGAAGGTGCTATATTCAGGCACCAGAGGGGTGGCCTTGGGCACAATGAGTGAACAAAAAAGATTTTTAGGGAAAAATAGGCAGAACAGAGAAGGTGCCATCAAGGATCCATGGATGTGAGACAGCGCAGTGTTATCAGAAGGACTGGTTTTTGCTATATATACAAGCCAGGTGGGGCTATATGTCTTATTCCTGCGTCCATGTAGGAGATGAGATTATGATAGGGTGGTCCAGAGCCTAGATTGGTGGAGGGATGAGCTCCTGCTACAGACTCAGTGTTGGGATGGGAAGAATCCAGGAGTCATCTAGGTCCTTGCATGGGTTTTTGTGGGCAACTGTAAGAGCAGATGTGCTGTGGGTATAATTCCTGAGCTTGGACCCTTGTTCTGAAAGAAGCATGACCATGTCATTACCTAGTGCACGTGTATGAGAGGACAGAAATCACATGGTGGCAGCAGGGTGTGAGGAGGGGTCGGCCTTCGGAACACATTTCCTCTGTGTCCTGAGGAAAGAAAAATATCTCGAAATTTTTGGAGCCACGTGAGTCATGCAAAATTGATCAGGCCCAGACAGACATGACTATGTGACTTATGTCAATCTCTTAACCCATGCCTGGGGGCAATTGTTTAAAGACATTTTGTTCCAGACTAGCTGCCTCACCCATTATCTTCATGTTTTTAGAAATTGGTGATAAACAAAACAAAATAAAGCCAATCAATATTGTAATTTTAATGTAAATTCTTTGTGAACAACTTAGAAACTGCCTCTCCTCTTTTTCCATTAAAAACCCACTTGTAACTGGGTTTGGGAGATTATATTCAGGGCATCTTGAATCTATGCTCCTGGGTGGCCATCCTCAACCTTTGCACATCAATACTCTCTTTAAATTAGATTCTGACCTTTCTGATTATTTTGGAACGATAGTCATCAGTCCCAGCTGTAAAAAGACACAGAATCACATGACAATTTGTGGCATAACAGCCCATGTGCAGGAGGAGAGAGCCTCCCTTCCCTGAGTCATCCAGAGACTCTTTCCAGGCAAGATCCTGTCTGACCCACACTGGGTGAGATTCACAGGCATCCACGTGTCCTAATTTCCCCAAATATCCTTCATTAGAGACACAAATACAGACTTTTTGCTTTGGGTGTCTCCCAGGGCATATCATCAGGAATCATTACTGCATGAGCACTAAGGTGGTTTCATTTCAGCCTTGTTTGAAAATGAACAAATGTGCAACAGTGGAGCCTGGTATCATAATGTGTGGTGGGAATGGATGGAAGCCCTTAACAATGATGCCATGATGCATATGTGATGATACACAAGGATGTCATGATCCATGTAATGTGATAAAACAGATTAGAGCAGCATTAAAAAATCTAATTCTGTTGTTTTTGCTTAGTTTGTGTGCAATGTTTTCTGTGACCTGTAGTAAAATATATGTCCTTCTAAATTATTTATATTTTCTTACTGTATAAAGTGGATTAAGATAAATTGAAAAATCCATTTTTCAAATATACTTTGAGAGCATTGAATCTTTTAAAATGATATTTAAATTGTTCCTTACTCAACACACAATTGTAATTTAATAATTTATCTTATAAACAATTTTTTCTTGTTGACTGTGGTTTAAAATGTTTTATGCAACATATTTTTTAGAAATGATTAGTGTAATAGCATGTCCACAATATAGTAAACATATGGGACATTCCAAATAAGAATATAAAGACGAAATTTATAGATTTTAGATTATATATAAGCTGAGCAAGGAAGTGTATGTATGGTGGCAAATACCTCTTTTTGTGGATACATAAATACTTCCCGTGATTCAGAAACTCATCTAGGAAAAACTAGAAAAGAAGCCACTTTGCTACAAGTTTCTAAAGAAGAACTTGGGTTTAATTTTTCTTTATGATGTTTTTAGTTGGCTCCTTAATGGAATAGGTTTTTGCTGTTATTTGGCATACAAATTATCATTTTATAATCCTTATGTGCATTACATTTCTACTATTCCAATTATTAATGCTATGTGTCTCTCATTGTTTTGCTTCTCCCAAGAAAATTAAAGTCATGGTATTTTAAAAAAGAGAAGATAGGGCTGGGCATGGTGGCTCACGCCTGTAATCCTAGCACTCTGGGAGGCCAAGGCAGGAGGATTGCTCAAGGTCAGGAGTTCGAAACCAGCCTGAGCAAGAGCGAGACCCCTTCTCTACTAAAAATAGAAAAAAATTAATTGGCCAATTAAAAATACATAGAAAAAATTAGCCGGGCATGGTGGCACATGCCTGTAGTCCCAGCTACTTGAGAAGCTGAGGCAGAAGGATCACTTGAGCCCAGGAGTTTGAGGTTGCTGTGAGCTAGGCTGACACCACAGCATTCTAGCCCGGGCAACAGAGCGAGACTCTGTCTCAAAAAAAAAAAAAAAAGGAGAAGATAAAACAAGTGACAGCAGCTATATACATCAATGACTTGATGGAAGTTTCATTTTTGCCACTCTGTGCTGCCATTCCAATTTGGTTTGGGGGCATTCATAAAATTCCTCACTGAGACATATCATCTTCCCCATTACCTGACATGGGACAGGACTATCTGGGAATGAGCCTACTCAGGACTGGGGGACAACTTGACACTCACACTTTGATCATCAATGCTTTCAAATAGAAGAATTTTTATCAAAAGGGGAAACTGAGAAAGGAAAGATATTTTTTTTGAGAAATGCAAGCCTCTTCTAAATTGTCAGGCTCAGACAGCCACAGGAATAAGTCAGCAGTCATGTCCCACTCCGCTTCTCCACCCCTGAGCTAAGTAATAATCTCTTGAAGCTGCTTGCTATGTGGATTCTAAACTTACAGACACTGCAAGTAGCTATAAATTAACAATGCTGCATCCTCAACACCATAACTTATACCCTACAGTTCAACAACGTACAGACAATCGCTTATTAATGCTTGAATAAACCAATAAGAATTCTTTTTGTTTTGTTTTGTTTTTGTTTTTTTTTTTGAGGCAGAGTCTCACTCTGTTGCCCGGGCTAGAGTGCCGTGGCGTCAGCCTAGCTCACAGCAACCTCAAACTCCTGGGTTCAAGCGATCCTCCTGCCTCAGCCTCCCGAGTAGCTGGGACTACAGGCGTGTGCCACCATGCCCAGCTAATTTTTTCTATATATTTTTAGTTGGCCAATTAATTTCTTTGTATTTTTAGTAGAGATGGGGTCTTGCTCTTGCTCAGGCTGGTTTCGAACTCTTGACCTTGAGCGATCCTCCCGCCTCGGCCTCCCAGAGTGCTAGGATTACAGGCGTGAGCCACCACGGCCGGCCAAGAATTCTTGACAAACAGCATTTTTATTGGCCCAATCCTTTTCTCCTTTTTTTGCCATTTAAATTATGCTTGTAACAAAGACCAAGTGGAGCTCCTATCCAAGGAACTTGGGTCTGAGTCTTTCAGGCAGTTACCTACAACTTGGCTCAAATAAACACTTAAAAAATATATTTTGTGCCTTAGTTTCTTGCTTTAGGTTAAAAATGTATAAAGTGATAGCACTTGAGAACAAAATCAAGAATGACATTATCAGCAACGTCAAAAAATAAACTTGAAACAACTCAAGTCCTAAAATTAATGCAATGGGGAGCAAATTGCCCACTGACTCAGACAGCATCCTATGTGCCACAGAATGAGGCACAGAAAGCATAACAAAACCTTTTCAGCAAAATGTTAATGGTATATTAATAGTAACATTAAGTTACTGAAAACTCAAAAGAGGCAAAACAGGAAAACACTGTTTTATGATAAATAGATGGTTGAGCTACAAAGACTAAAAAAAAGAATCAGGAGTGTGGTGACCTCAGGGAGACAAACCAGAATTTCACAGTACTTATTTATTTACCTTGATAGTAAGTTCACGTGGGATTATATTATTTTTTCAACTCAGCATAAAACAATTAACTTACTTTAAAAATGAGTTTTGGGCCAGGTGTGGTGGCTCACACCTGTAATCCTAGCACTCTGGGAGGCCAAGGCAGGAGGATCACTCGAGGTTAGGAGTTCGAGATCAGCCTGAGAAAGAGTGAGACCCCATATCTACTAAAAATAGAAATAAATTAGCTGGACAACTAAAAATATATAGAAAAAATTAGCCAGGTATGGTGGCGCATGCCTGTAGTCCCATTTACTTGGGAGGCTGAGGCAGGAGGATCGCTTGAGCCCAGGAGTTTGAGGATGCTATGAGCTAGGCTGATGCCACAGCACTCCAGCCCGGGCAACACAGTGAGACTCTGTTTCAAAAAAAAAAAAAAAAAAAAAAAGATTTTTGCTTTTTTAGACCATATGACTGACTACACTCATATTTTCAACCAAGAAAATAAAAAGCTTAAACTCAAATCATGGAATAAAATCCTTAAATACTTTGGAAAACAGTAATTACATGGCAAAAAATATTTTATAAAGCACTCCTTCCATGGTTGGTGTGAGCAGGCGGGGAAACCTGCAGTGGAGGCTCCCCAGGAAGAACTAACTGGGCCTTCAATGACCTCCTGTGGCAGGCTTAAGATTGGTCTTAGCTTGGAGGCAGTGGGCTCAGGCCTTTGCTTTTTGGTCAGGGTTATTTACATAATTTTATATAAGAAAACACACAGTATTTAAAGATGGCAGCAAAACCACTCAAATTCAGTGTTTATGTTTATAGAATAAAAGGAAATTCTGAGGGGGAAAAATTCAAACCCTAAGTGTTTTTCCTCTGCTCTCATACCAGAATAATCAACACAGAAGATTTCTGTGACCAAAGGTGAGGGGACTTCTCCCTATCACCAAGCAACAAATCAGTTTTGCAGGAGACACCAGCTGGGTGTCCTCAAAGCCAGTCCAATTCCAACACTATCTACCTAGAGTGGGGGATGGGGCACAGAGTGTTCATGTCCTTGCTAGAGTCATCACCTTCCAGGAAACTCCATGTGTTCAGCTACCTGGAAGCTCACCAAACCCCATTCTTTTGGGTTTTTATGGAAGCTTCATTTCATCCACATAATTAATTAAACCATAAGTCATTGGTTATCAACTTAACCTTAAGCTCCTCTCTCCTCCCTAGAGGTTGGGGGAGGAACTGAAAATTCCATTCCTCTGGGCATGCGGCTCATTCCCTTGGCAACCAGCATCCCATGCAGTGGTTTCTAGGGACTTTCCAAAAACCCCCTTATTAACATAAGTCAAGTGCTTTAAAGACCATGTTATAAATATTAATAACAAAAGACTATCTTTCACCTTTACTGGTCAGGAGCTACCTCAGAAACTAAGGGCAAAATACCAAATAATCTAACAAAGGATATTTTTACTGCTCTAGTCACTTAGGAAATAAAACGTACAAGAGCTGAGATTCAGGAATCATGGGGGGAAAAGTCAAAATATATTTATCATACTATCACAGAAATTGTAAGGCATTAAAATGTCATACCTCAACAGAAAAAGCAAATGTATCTATCCCTTCTGGACAATAAACAGCCCATTTAATTATTATTTGCATTATAACAAATCATTTAGTAAAGACATTTATGAGTTGCCAAATCCTGTCTCATAAGATTGATCATTAAACTCCAACATCCAGACAAGAGAACACAAAACAGAGTTATCTATCCACTGTCACAAATTCTCCACCCTGTGAAAGAGCGAGGAATGGATGTTCTGGTGAATCTCTGTCATTCACCAATTCCTCTTCCTTACTTTCTTGTGGAAATGTATTCATTCATCTGCAGCCAAAATGGAAGACAGATTTTTCCAATTTTCTTTCCTAGGTAGCATTCCCAAAGCTGAGCCCTAGGAACTCCAAAATCACCTCCAAATAAAGAACATACCTGAGAAACTTACTACATCCATTACGGGAAGAAAAATGGCAAATAATTTTTAACAAGTTGAATATATATGACCAGCAAGCTCTACTGCTAAAATTCATTTTTACAGTTAAAAGACACATGTGACTCAAGTGTCAGGTCAGGCCATCCTGTCACTTGGCAAATCTGCCCACCCATCCTGCTAATTGAAGTACTAGGTGATCCTTCTCCCAGGAGACACTGGGAGCTTTGTGCCTGAAGTTCATTTGGCTTTGCAGGTTCTTGCACCACCTCACTGGGGTCTGTCTTCTTTATCCTTTGAGGTAGTTTTTCCCCCTTCACAAGTGTGAGAAAATCCAGAGAGCCAGAATCATTTGTGTCTTTTTTCCTCAATACCAGCATCCAATTGGCATATCTCCAAGAAATGAAAACTGGGTTTTGGGGTAGAAAAATCTTAACGTCTCAGGATGTGAATTTTTTAGATGAAGGATACACCAGGAGGAACCTCTCAGCCTCAGGCATCCTGATGCTCTCCTGACTGGCTCCAGCCCCAGACCTCAGGCTGTCCACTTGGAGAAGACCCAGGGGCTGATATCTACTAGACACTCAAATGGGCATGGCCACTGTGGGAATTCTGGGTCATCCCCACAGAGTTACGAAACCCAGGACCAGGAAAAGACAGGAGGGTGGCTGAGGACACTTCACCCTATAAAATTTCTATAGAGAAACTTCAACACAAAGACATCCTGGTAAGACGTCTGTTCCTGGGGAAGATAAAAGAAGGAGAGGCACAAAGAATCATTATAACAGAGTGTAGAGTGAATATTCTCTGATTACACAAATATTTATTTGAGACAGAATCATGCTCTGTCACCCCGGCTAGAGTGTTGTGGCATCAGCCCAGCTCACAGCAACCTCAAACTCCTGGGCTCGAGCGATCCTTCTGCCTCAGCCTCCCGAGCAGCTGTGACTACAGGCCCGTACCACTACACCCGGCTTATTTTTTTCTATTTTTAGTAGAGACGGGTGTTCGAGCTGGTCTGGAACTCCTGACCTCAAGCAATCCTCCTGCCTCCTGCAGAGGCCTCCCAGAGTACAAGCATTACAGGCGTGACCCACCACACCCAGCCCCAGGAATGTAAAAAGTGCCAACTACTGCTCTGTGAAAAATTATCGATAAACAATTAAAATATTCTGTCTCTTTAAAAGTACAACAAAGGATAAATAGTGGATAATGTGAATTGGTGAGTTAAAGTTCATATTTGGAAATGTAGGGGAAAAACTACAAATTTGGGATTTTACTGCAGGTCCTAGGAGAGTTATGCTTAGGGAACAGGGTGGTGGATTTGAGATTCTGCTTGCCATACATTTGGAAAATGCAGGGAGGAACAAGTTCTTCTGTGGAGTGTTACAATAACTAGAGTTGGCAGTTACCCTGAACTGACACTTGTGCCCTAACTTCTTACCTAAGGATACCGAAATCTAACTGAAACGCAGTTTTTGTAAATTACTAACTTGGAAACAACATTTAGGCTTACCTAACTACAAACTACGAATTAACCTGATTACGTAACCAGAAGACAGCCACCATCATACTCCAGAAAAGGCGACTACAAAACTATAACCAATCAGTTGCTGAGTTTGGTTCGCTCCCTCACGCGCCTTACAAAAGCCTTTCCTTCAAGCCGCTCCTGGGGATCCCCAAACGCAAACCACGGCTGGGGGCTTCCTGCCTCACCAGTCGCTGTTTGCTCTAGTAAACTCCTTAATGTTTCAACAGCGTTTTAGTTTAATTTTTAACAGGGCAGGGGGCAGACGGGGACCCCGTGAACCCCACCACTGAGCGGGGATTCTCCCCTGATGACCCTCACAGGCTCGCCGCACCATCTGCGGGAAACGCCCGCGGGGACAGGATGCTCAGGGTCCCGGCTGCCGTTCTAGCCCCCACCCTGTGGCCCCAGGGGTCGGAGGGCCGAGCTGCGCCAGCTGGGACTCGGGTTTGCAGACTCCCGAGCCGACAGCGGGAGGCCGGGGACCCGCCACACCGGTTCCTACCGGCTCCACCCCCGCCCCCCGACAACAAGCCCCACACACTCACCATTTCCCAGCTTCCGCGTTGCCCCTGCATCCGCCTTACAGATCGTGCAGTACCTGCAGGTCACAGCGCGACAGAGGCTGTGGTGAGACACATGGAACATTCAGAGAAGAAGAGGAGCAGGGAACGTGGACGAGGTTCGGTAGGCGGACGCTGGAGACAAAGGCCCGGCCGGATTGCAGATGACGCCCCTTCCTCTCCCACTGCGAGCCCGATTGGACAGCGCCCCGCCCAGCACTCGTGATTGGATGGGGCCCCAGACCCTTCCCTCAAGCCCTTGAGTGACAGATGATGGAATCCCAGACATTCAAAGCTGCAACCAGCGTTTCCTCTCCCCTCAGGAACCTGGTACTGCCTGGAGAACATTTGCATTTAACCTTGTATGTTATGTCATGTCCATTGTGAATAATACATATAATATTCAGAATTGAAACCTAAAATGACTTTAAAATTTCAGGTTCTGGGTCAGGCATGGTGGCTCGTGCTTCCTAGCACTTTGGAAGGTCAAGGGAAGAAGATGACTTGAGGCCAGGAGTTTGAGACCACCCTTGGCAAGACAGCGAGACACCATCTTTACAAAATATTTTAAAAAGCCAGTCATGGTATTACATGCCTTTATTCTTAGCTACTCAAGAGGCCAAGGAAGAATTGCTTGAGCCTACGAGTTGGAGGCTGCAGTGAGCTACGATCAGGCCACTACACTCCAGTCTGGGAATGTGAACAAAACCCTGTCTCTAAAATAAATAAATACATCAGATCTTATAAAATTTCTGCCCTCTGTTTTTTTAAGGAGGAAGCCTGAGTTTTGAAAAGAGAGGCAATATTCTCAGACAGCAGTGCCTCCTAGAACTAAAGTAGGAACCACGTGTATCATTTTAAATTTTTTAGTAGCAACATAAAAGAAAACCATCATGTGAAACTAATTGTAATAATTTATTTAACACAATATATCCAAAATACTATTTCAATATGTGGTTAATATTATATTACTAATAAAGTGTTTTTTGGTACTAAATCTTTCAAAGCCTCTCTGTATTTTAAGCTTCCAGAACATCCCAATTAAGACAGCACATTTTGATGCATACGTCTCGTTTTTCCACCTTTAGTTATATATACGTGTTTAGTGGGTCTAGGGAATGTCTGCTTCTTTCTTTCCTATAATTGCTTATCATTTATTGATTAATATTTTCCTAATTTCACTGTGGGTAACAAAATAGCAGTTTTCTAATTCTATTATATCCTCTGCATATAGTAATTCTTATATTAAAAGTTGTATTTTCTCATGAGCTCTTCATTAATTCAAAACTAACCTACCAGGGCTGGGCGCAATGACAAACAAACAAAAAAACACTAACCTATCAGGAAAGGAAGGATAAAAATTTGATTTTTTTAATCCACTGTGATAACAATGATGAACTGGCCCCGGCAAACAAAGAAAACATATAAATGATATTTTTCCTAACTTCATTTTTTTGTGTATTTGATAGGATTTCATACACTGCAGTTATACCTATTTTTTTTTTTTTTTTTTTTTTGAGACAGAGTCTCACTTTGTTGCCTGGGCTAGAGTGCTGTGGCATCAACCTAGCTCACAGCAACCTCAAACTCCTGGGCTCAACCAATCCTTCTGCCTAAGCCTCCGGAGTAACTGGAACTACGGGCATGCGCCACCATGCCCAGCTAATTTTTTCTATATATTTTTAGTTGGCCAATTAATTTCTTTCTATTTTTTTAGTAGAGATGGGGGTCTCACTCTTGCTCAGGCTGGTTTCGAACTCCTGATCTTGAGCGATCCTCCCGCCTCGGCCTCTCGGAGTGCTAGGCGTGAGCTAGGTGTGAGCCACCACAGCTGGCCAGTTATATCTATTTTTGAGTTCAAATTGCCCCATCTCAGGTCAGTGAGGGACACTTCACATTGTCTCCTGTGTCCTTGTGCCATGAGACTGTAGGTTTTGAGAGTTTTTGTTTGTTTTTTGTTTTTTTTCCTGAAACAAACACACATGCATCCTTCCTTTTGCCTTTTACATAACTTCCAAATAGATTTCCTGTTTGGTATATTCTTTTTAACTTGACTTACAGTGTTTCCAACCATACACAATATAAATAATGAGTCCTATCACTGAATTTCCTAATATTGAATGAATTACAGAAATAACTGAATTTTGCCATTATATACTGTTTTTAATAACCAATTGGGATTTGTTTTCTAGTATTATATCTTACATATTTGTATGTGTAGGCAGAGATGAGATTTTTCTGTAACAGTCTATTTTGTACAACATTTGGAAGTGTTTGGTACCAATGTTTCATTTGATTTCTGTAATTTATTTGAAAGTAGTACTTCCATTGTAATGTTGAGTTACAAGCATTGATTTATGGGATATTTATAATGACTGTAGAATTCTTTCATTAAGATACTTTATCCTGGATCTGTATTTGTTATAAACTTTTCTGCTCCTATGACTATTATATCATTTAGTCTTCCTTTCTAAACAGGGTATATATTGGTAAAGACTATGTTTCTAGAAAATTACCATGTCCTTTCATTTTCCAAATCAATGGGTAAATTAAGTTGTGCTAATTATTCTTTAATGATTCTAGTATAAATTTATAATGTTATATTCAATCTTCTACATCTAACCCATTGATGCATCCTTCTTATTTGCTTTATGACACCTCATTATTCTTCCCAGAACTGTAAATAAAGGGGCATCTCAGAAACCCAAGAGTTAACTAAGTTTTAAATTTTCAGTAAAAGACTTTCTCAGGGAAGCACGTAGTCCAGTGTACAGCACATGCTTCACTGCCAGTCCTTCCTGGGTTGGACCAACCTCAGCATTTTCTGCTGTCTTCCACAGGACACCATGTCTGTCTCCAAGGATCCCGGAAAAGGAAGAGCCTCTTCCAAACACTCCAAGGGTGTCCTTGGAGATGCTGATTGAGAACCTGCAATTAGGGCGGGTGCTGAAGCCTCCGGCCGCCCGCTGAGTGGCCTAGTGGCTGCGGCAACGGCTGTGAGACCCCAACTCCCCGCACTGCTATTGTGAGCTCACTGCCACGATGACCGCCGCCCAGCTCCCCTTTTCTATCTAATTCCCTTTTCATCAACACCTTTTCTGCGAACCCGGCACGCGCCGCCCTGCCTCTGGCCTGTAAGACGGTTCTCCTGCGTCCGCAGCAAGCGTAGTGCTCACCAAGAGCCCGCTGAGCGCAGAGCACGCGTTGCGCGGCGTCTGGCAGAACATCAGAAGACCACACCCCAGGGACCACCTCAGGCCCGGCCGCCCTTTCCCCCAAGACTGCAGCCTCATTTCTGTCCTTGGTACTCAAGAGCCCCTTGGGGGGCCTGGGGAGGGCGAAGTACCTCCGAACATGTCTCCTCTTCGCAGCCATCCTGCAAGGGCCACACAGCTCGCGCCACCCTAGAGAGGTAAGGCCGCCTGTTAGGATGCGGTGGTGCCCAGATTGAGCCGAGGCGAGACTCCAGGGACAACACTGCCACCCCGCCCTTGCCGTGAGTGAGGAAGTAAGACATGGTTCCATCCTGACTTGACCTTCGCCGAGACGGCCGCCCTATATTGCTCGTGCACTGCGCGGGCTCAGGGACACAGTTCCTAATATTAGGATGTTCATGTGGCCACCGTTGTGTCGTACGTTACTATGCACAGTACTGGCTCGGATCGTCTAACAGTTGTTTGAAGAGAAGCAGTGTTTATCCTATAACACAAACTACACTTCACAACGGCAAGTTTCTAAGATTTTTACAATTGAGTCATGGACCCCCAAAAAGCCTGCTCGGTGTCAGTGGACCCCAAATAAAAGCCCATTTTGCAAGGACCTAACGGGATCCGGATAGGTTAACTACAAGCAGAGGTGTCTAAAATCTCCCACCACGTGGCCTTACCCCAGGGAGGGCAATAGCATTTATTGCGTGATTGTTAAATGTGACTTCCATGAGAAGGAAACACTGAGGACCAGAGAGGTTGTGTGACTGGCAATTTGTAATTGTAGAGCCTGAGTTAAACCTGCATCCTGGGTCTCCCTGGTCGGAAAGTCTATGCCATTTCCTATCTGGCAACAGAGGATTAGCAGGATTTTTCCAGATTCAGTGTGTAGCAGTGTTGGGGGAGGCGACAACTGAGGGTAAGGGTGCTTTCTTATGGACAGAGAAGATTATAAACTAGGACATTTTATATAAAAAGCGATGAGGTAATAAATATGCCACAAGGGCCTTGAGGTTATTCTCACTCTTTGTCTAATTCTGCTTCCAGGAACCCCTCAATGGGACTCAGTCAGAGATACAGTCAAAGTTTTTAACTTCAAGGTTTTTATTTCACCTTTATTTATAAAAGCAAAAATTGGAAACAACCTGGATAACTTAAAGGGTGGAGATGATAGAAAAACTATAATGCGTACCTCTGGGCAGCCACCTAAATCCATGTTGTCAGTGGTAGGAGAATTGCTCACCAGGCAGTGTTAAATGAAAAAAAAAAGGACATAAAACTATACTCAGTATATCAATTTTGTGTTAAACAAAAAAATGTTAAGAATGATTCTATCTGGCTACAGGGATCATTAGTGATTTGCAATGTTTTCCAAAATCTCTGCAATGAAATTTTGTAGAGAACTTATGAAATTCTCTAGTGCACATTTTAATGTGTTAAAAATGTATGTAGTGATGAATCTATAGTCTGGATCCCAATATCCAAAAGAAAATGTTCTAATAAGATTAGATTAAAGGCAAAAAAAAAAATCTGACAGGACCCATAATAAAATGACCAGAGATGCTGGAAAAGAAACGGTGGAAAGCAAAAAGCAGGTAGACAGATAATACAAATAGAAGACAAAGTTGAAATCTATTAAGAAGATGTATCTTACTATGAGAAATCTTGTCATTTCAAAGCAATGAAGTACAGAATCAAGCAGGAAATTAGGACAGGACATCTTCACACCTATACTCAGGGGACTGTTGTGACAAGCCTGGAGTTGTGGAAAATTAGGTGTGAATTTGAGCTCCAACACTGACCTGTTGTAAGCCAGAGGAGTTTGGGGACACTAGCACTTCTCTGCAATATTTTCCTTGTCCCTAACAATGGAAATACCACTAGCAATGCCACAAGGTTGTTGTGGAATTAAATGAGTTGTATGTGAAAGCACTCACACAATAGTGGTTATAAATAGCAGCTCAATATATTTTCTTTTTTTAATATGCTGAACATGGCAACCAAATATGTAAAGGAAAATTTATTTGCCATATGAAGGAAATGGACAGAAATGCAATCATTATATGAGATTGTAACTTGCTGATGTCCAAATCAGACAATAGCAACCACTCAAATAGCTGTCTGGGGGATCACAAGGCATGCAAAAAGGGTTTTATAAACTTTGAGACAGCATAAAAGTGTCAGTTATTTTGCAAGATGCAACATAATATGTATGGGAAGTGATTATATTTTTCTCCAAGGTCATAAAGAAATTCTCAATAAATTTTAAAGTAAAAAAAGACAAAAAACTCTGCAATTATTTGGGGGATTCATGACACAGACAGTTTTCAGAAACAGTCTCAACTCCACTAGAGTGTGCACTGTCATTGCCAATATAGATAAAATGATAACTGCAGTTCTGTGGGGAGGTAAGATCACAGAATGGCGAGAGTCTATCTCTGGGTTTTCCTGTCTCCCCTTCCACACACACACAATGACTGCCAAACTGTCACACTGAGACGACAATCCTGAAATCAGGACAAAGTCAGGTGAGTTAGGTTTTAGGCTGAGAGGCAGAGTCTGTAAGTGAAGGAAGTTTATCAGGAGTCTGAGTAAGTGTGCCTGTCTAGAAAGGGGATTAATCTAGAAAGGAGCTTATTCTGGATTTAAAATGGGTCCACTGCCAAATATACTCTGGATAAAAAAATAATTCCTGAGGCAAGGGGCTGACCTCTCGGAAATAGGTTGGAGGCCTTAAACCCTCCACAGAACCCTATCTTTTCCTAATGTAATTTAATCCATAGTGATGGCTGTTAATGTCTTACTTTAGTAAATTTAAGTTTAAATTTAAATTTTTGGCTAGGCTGATGCCACAGCACTCTAGCCCGAGCAACAGAGTGAAACTCTGTCTCAAAAATAAATAAATAAATAAAAAGGCATGATATGTAAATTACACTTCAACAAAGAAAAAAAAAAAAGAAAATAAATAAATAAATAAATTTTCAATGATTGTCATTATGAAATTAATCTTCTCAGCTTAAATCCCAGACACCATTTTCAGGAAAATAAAAATGTCGTATAAAATCTCCATGTAAGTGATAATAATTAAATGGAACTAGAATAATCACCTGATGTACAGAAACCACATGTGAGAGTGGCAGTGACTAGAATGTATCTTTTCTCTAATGCTGGATGAATTATGTACGTAATAGTGACAGTACCTGTTTATACAAAAAAAACAAAAAATAAAAAGACATAGAAGTATAATTTTACTCAATGTACCAAAAAACTCTCTTCAATTGCTAATGTTTTAAAAGTTTATACAGGGCCAAGCACGGTGGCTCACACCTGTAATCCTAGCACTCTGGGAGGCTGAGGCAGGAGGATCACTCAGGAGTTCAAGACCAGCCTGAGCAAGAGTGAGACCCCATGTCTACTAAAAATAGAAAGAAATTAGCTGGACAACTAAAAATACATAGAAAAAATCAGCCAGGTATGGTGGTGCCTGCCTGTAATTTCAGCTACTCAGGAGGCTGAGGCAGGAGGATCGTTTGAGCCCAGACGTTGGAGGTTGCTGTAAGCTAGGCTGACGCCACAGCACTCTAGCCCAGGTGACAGAGTGAAACTCTGTCTAAAAAAAAAAAAGAAATTAAACAATGGCCGGGTGCGGTGGCTCACGCCTGTAATCCTAGCACTCTGGAAGGCTGAGGCTGGTGGACTGCTGAAGGTCAGGAGTTCGAGACCAGCCTGAGCAAGAGCGAGACCCCATCTCTACTAAAAATAGAAACAAATTAATCGGCCAACCAAAAATATATATATATAAAAAAATTAGCCGGGCATGGTGGCACATGCCTGTAGTCCCAGCTACTCGGGAGGCTTAGGCAGAAGGATTGCTTGAGCCCAGGAGTTTGAGATTGCTGTGAGCTAGGCTGACGCCTCAGCACTCTAGCCCAGGTGACAGAGTGAGACTCTGTCTAAAAAAAAAAATAAAGAAATAAAAAGAAAACAATAATAGAAACATTTACTGATAAAATCCTATATGAAACATTAATATAAAAAGTAATGTTTTTAGACAACTACGATGTTCAATTACTGACTATGAGAAGAGGTATTGGCATGTGGTATATGAAAATACAATTTCACAGAAAATGCACTACAGTCATTAATAAAAGGCTCCAATGAGAATATTTTAATGTATAAGCACTAAAAATCCACTAAAGATGTTTTATTACATTAATATATTGATATTATTTCTACACAAAATGAAAAAAGTGTAACCCAGCCTTCAGAAGGAGAGAAAAGCCTTACATTTCTGAACAAAAGGAAAATATAAATTTTGTTAAATATGGTGAATCACTGATGTAAAATAAACATTTAGTAATAAATTATATCATCATTTAGATATAGGTTGAGGAAAGTTAATGTAAATACTAATGATTCCTTTTTGACTATGGTAAACATAAATTTACAAGTGAATATTATAATTGTGGGTTGCCTATTAATTATCTACCTTTATATATTGTGTAAATTCTAGCATACTGTTCTGAACATTTGAATCTAAAATTACAGACAAATTTGAAATAGAACAAAATAGAAAGTGAACATGTATAGGGAGAGCGACATGAACAAGATGTTGGGAGTTCCCCTGCTTGCATATCCTCCCAAAGGAACAATAATTTAATTTGGCAGCCATCCACGAACAAAGGTGCCTTTATGAGAGAGACAGGCACCACAGCTCATGTCTGTAATCCCAGCTATTCTTCGGGAAGCTTAGGCAGAAGGATTGTTCAAGTCAGGAGTTTGAGAACAGGATGGGGGATAAAATGAGACCCTGTCTCAAAAGAAGTGCCTTTATGAAAGCTTTGGGATTCAGGAAAGGAGTTATAAAAACCTGCAAAAGCACAAGACCAAGAGGGATCATTTGGAAAAGACAGCCCTCATTTAGGTGGCAATCTTGAGGACCCCTGGTCTTACCTACAGACCAGAATATGGCACACCCAACTTGGTCTCGTTGAGAATTATGAAGTCATTCTATAACTGTCTCCAACTCATCCCAGCCCATCCAGAGTAGATCTGCCAATCCAGAGACTTGAAGGGAGATGCCCATTCATGGCCATGGAGGCAGGCCTGCACAACTTGGCCTTTATTATGGTCTCTGAAGCAGTTCTGTGACTCAGTCCCAGCCCTCTTAGTCACAGTCCATATTAAGTCCTGCCCACCTAGACACCCACACAGTGACCTGGGGAAACTCTTCCAGGTACTCCATGGGAGCGTGTTACACTCACACCCTTAGTATCAGGCCCACCATACGTGGACCCAAATGCAGAACCCTGCCCTAGTGCCTGCCCAACTGATTAAGGTTCTGAAGGCAATCCAGTCAGCCCAGAAATAAGACAAAATTCATAACCTCCCAAGACCCTCGTCATAGGCTCACCAAAGGCAGACCCCACTGCAGACCCATCAGCACCACTGTGATTCAAATACAACCCCTCACCACAACAAACCCAGAAGGGATCCCATCAGTCATAGAACATAAAAAGAGAAGATCTTTACCTGCTGAAACCAGTTTATAAAAACTGGAAGAGGTATTTGCTCCTTTAAATTTATGGACACCAAGCCCGGGCGCAGTGACTCACGCCTATAATCCTAGCACTCTGGGAGGCCGAGGTGGGTGGATCGCTCAAGGCCAGGAGTTCAAAACCAGCCTGAGCAAGAGCGAGACCCTGTCTCTACTAAAAATAGAAAGAAATTAATTGGCCAACTAAAAATATATAGAAAAAATTAGCTGGGCATGATGGCTCATGCCTGTTGTCCCAGCTACTTGGGAGGCTGAGGTAGAAGGATCGCTTGAGCCCAGGAGTCTGAGGTTGCTGTGAGCCAGGCTGACGCGACGGCACTCTAGCCCGGGCAACAGAGTGAGACTCTGTCTCCAAAAAAAAAAAAAAATTTATGGACACCAATACAAGGTTATATTGTACCCGTTTTCAGCACTTCTATTTTAACATAGGACTGAAAGTCCTAAGAAGAACAATTAGGCAAAAAATAAATAAATAGCATCTAAACTGAAAAGAAAGAAATAAAAATTTTGCTCTTTGTAGATGGCATGATCTTATATATATAGACAACCACAAATAGTACACCAAAGAACTGCTCAAACTAATAAATGTACTCAGTAATTTTGCAAAATATTAAACTAACATTCAAATATCAATTTTGTTTCCATACACTAACAGGAAGCTATCCAATAAAAAAAGAGAACAATCTATTTACAATAGCATCAAAATAACAAATTACTTAGCAATAAATTTAACCAAGAAAGTGAAACATCTTTACAATGAAAAATATACAGTATTGATTAAAGAAATGCAAGACAAAAATAAACATAACAATTTCCCATGTTTATGGATTAGAAGAATAAATACTACTGAAGTTCCATATTATCCAAAGTAACTTATCGATTAACTGGACTCCTATCTAAATTCCAAGATCATATTTTACAGTAATAGAAAATAAATCCAAAATTTATATGGAACTGCAAGAGACTATAAATACCCAAAACATTCTTGAGGAATAGAACAAAGCTGTGGCATTATACTTTCTGGTTTCAAACTACATTTCAAAATTCTAGTAATAAAAACAGGATGATATGTTCAAAGACCCCTGGAACAGAATAGAGAGCCAGAAATAAACCTATGCATATAAGGTCAAGTAATCCTTGACAAGGGCACCAAGAATACACAATGCAGAAAGTACAGTCTCTTTACTATTTGGTGCCAAAAAAACTGAATACCCTCAAGCAAAATAATGAAATCACACCATTTTTCTTACATCACACACAAAAATTAACTCAAAATAAAACATAGGCTTAAATGAAAGACAGGAATCCTTAAAAATTTTAAAAGGAAACATGTAAAAACATTTTCTTTTTTTTTTTTCTTTTTTTTTGAGACAGAGTCTCACTCTGTTGCCCGGGCTAGAGTGCCGTGGCGTCAGCCTAGCTCACAGCAACTTCAAACTCCTGGGCTCAAGCGATCCTACTGCCTCAGCCTCCCGAGTAGCTGGGACTACAGGCATGTGCCACCATGCCCAGCTAATTTTTTCTATATATTTTAGTTGGCCAATTAATTTCTTTCTATTTTTTTTAGTTGAGATCGGGTCTCGCTCTTGCCCAGACTGGTCTTGAACTCTTGACCTCGAGCGATCCGCCCGCCTCAGCCTCCCGGAGTGTTAGGATTACAGGCGTGAGCCACCTCGCCTGGCCAAAAACATTTTCTTTATATTGGTATTGACAAGGACTTTTTTTGGATATGACACCAAAAGCATAACCACAAAAGCAAATACATTTGGACTGCACCAAACTAAAAAGCTCTGCACAGCAAAGAAAATAATAAGAAAACCTACAGGTTGAAAGAAAATATTTGCAAGCCATATATCTGATAAGAGGTTAATAATCAAAATATATAAGAAACTCACACAATTTAAAGGCAAAAAACAATAAAAATGCAACTGAAAAATAGGAAAAAGACTGAATAGATATTTTTCCAATGAAGACAGAGGAGATATCACTTCATACCTGTTAGGATGGCTAATATTAAAAAAAAAAAAAAAGTTGTCAAGGGTACGTAGAAAAGTAAACCCTGTACACTATTGGTGAGTTGGAAATTAGTAGATTCATTAAAAAAAAAAACAGTCTGTGGTTCTCTGGAAAAAACAAAAACAAAATCAAAAACAAAAAACAGAACTACCATACAATCTAGCAATCACACTTCTGCATATATAACCATAGGAAATAAGTATCATGAAGAAATATCTGCAGCCCTGTGTTCACTGCAGTATTATTCACAATTGCCAAGATATGAAAACAACCTAAACATTTGTGAACACTGAACGGATAAAGAAAATATGATATATATTAACAATAGAATATTATTCAGCCATAAAAATACATTCCTGTCATTTCAACAACATAGATAATTCTAGAGGACATTATGCTAAATGAAATAAGCCAGGCATAGAAGTCAAATACTGCATGATCTCACTTATATGGAGAATCTAAACATGTTGAACTCGTATGAGTAGAGAATATATAGGTGGTTTCCAGGGCCAGTAGGCAGGGAAAGTGGGGTAATATTCTTAAAAGGGTACAAAGTTTGTTATAAGATGGATAAGTTTTGGGATCTAATGTATAGCTTCATGACTGTAGTTAATAATAATGTTTTGTATGCTTAAAATTTACTAAGACAGTAGACTTTAAGGATTCTCACCATTTTTTTTTTTTTTTTTTGAGACAGTTTCGCTTTATTGTCTGGGCTATGGTACCATGGCATCAGCCTAGCTCACAGCAACCTCAAACTCCTGGGCTCAAGGAATCCTCCTGCCTCAGCCTTCCAAGTATCTTGGACTACAGGCATGCACCAGCATGCCCTGCTAATTTTTACTATTTTTAGTAGAGACGGGGTCTCACTCTGGCTCAGGCTGATCTTGAACTCCTGAGCTCAAGCAATCTTCCCACCTCGGCCTCCCAGAGTGCTAGGATTACAGGTGTGAACCACCGTGCCAGACCATGGATTCTCAGTGTTAAAAAAAGTTTAACTATGTGAGGTGATAGATATGTTCATTAACTTCATTGTATTAATCATTTCACAATGTATACACATCAAATCACATTTTATATAATAAAGATATAGTTATACAATTTTTTTAAAAAACAAGATGATGGACATACAGATACATATATATTTTAATATATATATATAATCCTCATGTCTCATATATATGAATGACAGTCTTAGTAAAACTTCATATTAAACAAAAGAAAATTCTGATAGTTATAACTATTAAAATAAGGTAAGAAGT
>CAUYRT010082086.1:0-23612 GCA_963574885.1 Lepilemur ruficaudatus
CCCCAACCCCCAAATCCCTAGTGAACACTCCCACCATTTGATGATTGAGAAAAATCAAAAGAAAGCTAATATTTCATGACAAGTGAAAATTATATAAAATTCAAATTTCAGTGTCCATAAATCAGATTGTCTTGGCACACAGCCATGCCGATTTGCGTACATATTGTCTATGGCTGTTTTCACGCTACAACAGAGTTGAGCAGCGGAGCCCATATGGCCTACAGAGCTGAAAGTATTTGCTATCTGGCCTTTGACAGAAAAAATTTGCTGGCCACTGCATCTGAGAAACAGATTGTGGGTAGGAAGGAGAGGAGAAGGAGAAGAAGAAAGGACACTTGAAAATAAACTGGTTATAGGCATATACGTTTTAAATTCTAGTGCTCTAGGTTCTCTGAAACCACCACAAGGCCACTGGCAATCACTCTTCCTGCAGAAGCACTAAAGTGTCAAAGAGAGATTATCCTAGAGCCTCTGATACAAAGAAGAAGTAAGAAGGCATGCTAGAAATTACAGACATGTGACTGAAGACTGAACCTGGACAAAGTCAACCAGGAAGTGCCTTAAAGAGGTGACAACCCTAACTAGAATATTGTCATAAAGAGCAGTGCCTGGCAGGGTCCCTGGGGATTTTCAGACAAAGACTTTGCTAGGTGCAGAGTGGAGGTGGGTGGCAGAGCCTGGGGGCAGAGAGTGAGTCTGAAATATTGCAGAACTAATTGACAACAATAAGTATCCCTGAATGTATACATCCAAATGGACTCGGTCGCCTGAAGCAATGCCTCTCGAACTTGCATTTGCAAATGAATCCCCTGGGGATCTTGTGAAAATGCAGATTGTGAATCAGCAGGTATGGGAAGGAAAGCTCAAGCTCCTGATTGATGCTGATACCGCTGGTCCATGGACCACACTTTGAGAAGCAAAGATGGAAAGAGGCCACACCCTCAGTTTGTTCTTATTCTCTAATAAAATTAGAGCACCTCTTAGATATTCAAGGTGAGAGCCAGGTTTCTGGGCACACTGGAAAGAAGTTCTATTTTCTGTTTTATGTAGGCCTCCTTATCCATAATAGCATTGCCTGGCTTGATGAATTTTACTTTGCACTGTTTCCAAAGAATCGTTTTGTCCCAAAGAACAAAGATTTGCTGCCATGGAGAATCTTCCAACTAATATGCCACAGCCTCAGAATGTAATCATAAAAGGGGAGTTTCAAAAAAGTTTCAAGCCATGGTAACATCATTAAAAAGAGTACATATTTTTATAGCAGCACAATTCACAACTGCAAAGATGTGGAAACAACCCAAGTGCCCATCAATACTTGAGTGAATTAATAAAATGTGGTATATGCATACCATGGAGTTCTACTCAGCCACAAAAAACAATGGTGATCTAACACCTCTTGTATTATCCTGGATAGAGCTGGAACCCATTCTACTAAGTATCCCAAGAATGGAAAAACAAGCACCACATGTACTCACAATCAAATTGGTACTAACTGATCAACACTTAAGTGCACATATAGTAACAACATCCATCGCGTGTCGGACAGGTGGGAAGGGGACGGGGGGTGGGTATATTCACACCTGATGGTTGCAGTGTGCACCGTCTGGGGAGATGGACATGCTTGAAGCTCTGACTCGGTGGGGCAAGGGCAATAAATGGAACCTAAACATTCGTACCCCCATAATATGCTGAAATAAAAAAATAAATAAAATAAGAAAATTAACTCTCCCCTAAAAAAAAAAAAAAAACAATAATCGTTTGGATTTTAAGTTTGGGAGTGTTTGCAAAACCTCACCTTATAGTCACTTCCCACATGGTATGTAGTCTTTCGGCATGCCCATAGAATTTTTCCTCCAGTTTTGAATTTCAACTAAGGACACTTGTCTAAACCAAGTGCTGAGAAATCTCACAACAGTTTTCAAGAGCCGCAAATTCAGTTGCAGGAGTAGGAGGTTTAGCTTTACCAGAAAGCAATAAGCCCACCTAATTTTCTAAATCTTCAGCCACAGAAAACATGGAAAGATGGTTTGCTCATTTTAGCAGAGTTCTCAACCACACAACCCTAACTCTTTTAAAAGTTTAATTACTGGTTTTCTCCTGCCAAAATAAACATGGCCTCCTGCATCCTGTATATGCCAAGAAACGTTTCCAGGCTTGCTACACTTCAAGCTGCACCTAGAATCTCCTAAGTATAGGGCTTGCTCCTAGGTGACTTCAAGCTAATAAAGTATTATGGGTTGTATGAGAAAAATAAAAAGGATTCAGAAGCCTACAATTTTAGAACATTCCTCACCCCTTTCCAAGATAGTTGATTCTTTTTCATAGGAATACAGCTTTATCATCATACATACTCTCTGGGTACATCATTCTCACCGACAGTCCTTAAAATAATTGAATCACAATATCCTTCAAATCTTAGGAGGAAAGCCTCTGTTTTCCTTCATAATAAATTTTAAAACTAATAGAAAAGCAGAGTTAAAACTGCATCTCACCAGAGTCACTGGATTAGAAAGGGATTGAAGAATACTATTAGAGGTTCACTTTAAAGGACTGATTTGCATTCTGTGAATTAAGTTTCATGATTTGTTCAGACAAACATTAGCAAAAGTCAAATGGAAAGAAATGCCACCATGGTTTTGATCACAAGGTGAAGTCTTTCCTCCTAAAATAAATGAAAGTATCTGACTTTAAATTTTATAAACCACTCATTTTGCTAAACATTTTCTGCCCAGTGCAACTGACTCCTCCAGCCACTTTAAGCCACTTAGACTCACTTTGCCTTCTGGACTATACATTTGGTACTTGGGTATATTTATTTATTGAACTTCCTAAAGAAAAGCCTTCTTTTTCATTTGCATATTGGATAGAAACTAAGGAGGCACCACCTACTAACACAAGCAAACAGTCACACACCTGCGTTATGACAAGTTTTGCTAGCATAAAGCACAAGGAAACTTCTCGCACCTGCCCAGTACCCCTGGCCTCCAGCACGCCACTTACCTAGAAAGAGGATCGTGCCCAGCACCAAGGTACCACCGATGAACACGACCAGGGCAATTCGAGTGCCTCTGTTGGCTGTCTTTCTAGTCTCAACGCTGCTCCCTGTTTCTGCTTCCATCAGAAGGGCCAGAAAGAGCGCTCGAGAAGAAAGTCACTTTTTGTGGTTTGGTGGCTGGTCTCAAGAGGCTGTTAGGCGTTGACATCCAAAGCTCTCTTGCTCTTCTACTAATGGGCGGCTTTAAAAAATTCCCGTCAGGGAATCTCCCCTCGCCACCCTTTTTCAAATAATCCTTCACAAATGAAATTTGAAAAACCAAAAATATTGGTTGCCTTGGCTTTCCCCCTGACTAGACAAAACAAACAGTGGTTGCTTTATCTTGGTGCTCTCCCTCAGCTAAGTCCCTCTCAACCGACTGCTTGGCAGGCTCTTCTCTCAAGCGTTCCGAGTATACATGTTTTACTATGTTCCTGAACAGATGTTTTAGCTATTTAAATGTATAGTCACTTGGGGAGGAAAAAAACAATTGCTTTATCAAAACTGGATTCTCGTCAAACTCCCCCAAACCATGATAAGTCAGGTGGTGAGGATTCGCCAGACCCACTTCAAGATCTCAATTAATCATGTAATTCTATTGCAGCAATCATTCTGCTCGCCTGAATTGTCCTCATCAAAGATATTCTTTCAGTGTGTGAGTTCCTTTTTAAAGCCTTCTAAGAGTTCCTAGGATATCCTGGAGCATTTTATTTTAGGAACTTTGTGTATGATAGCATGTGCCAAAAATCAGAGTCATAGTCCGGTGCAGTGCAAAGTAGCAATTAAGACAACCTACAGAGGCTGATGGTTTGGACTGGAACTTTTTCTTAAGGGAGAAGAAAAAACACTTCCTCTTTGTGGTGCTAAGAATTGGACAAAAAACAGTCAAGTGGATGAATTAAGCTTATTAGCAACCACAAAAGATATGGTGAAAGATTTTTGCTTTGCATGCTTCGGTGAAAAGTGCACCCATGCATTTTGTCCTTCATTTCCACTGCGGTAGCCACTGCTTAGTATGTTTTTGTGTTTACGTAAAGCATCCATTTCAGCAGGTTCCCCAGGATGAACTCGAAGGAAACTGGTTTTATTGGAAAGACGGATTAATGACTGGATCTCTGATTTCTTTGAGTATAATGATTTAAATTATAAAAATTTGCTTTCTTCACGGGAAAGAGCAACTGATATTCCAAGGCTACTGCTGAAATGATACAGATTTCATTATCTAATGATATAGATATTCATTTGCAACACAATTACTACCGACCTGTTTTTGATTTGCTGGAGGTCATAAGACAGTGGGAGTGGGAGTGAGGAATTCAACTACATCTAGAAACCAGTAGAGCAATTTTCTCAATGCAAAACTTGTGTGCATGGCTTTGAGGGTCACATCAGAGCTCGGAGGGTGCTGATGGGCTCAGTATAACATAACCGCACATTCATGGTCCTATCTGACTTGTCTTAGGCAGTAAGCCCTTAGCATGAAATTCTCCCAACTTTTGGGGCTTATTCTATAACATACCTTACTTTCTGCTCACCTCATGTTGCCCCAGAGTCAAAAGAGCATAAGCCTTTGTCCAAGTTATGACATCATAATACGTTATAGCTGTCTTGTGCTCATTGACTGTTGATGTTATTTTGTTGCTATCATTCCATAACACATCCTAGCAGGCCTTTGGCCTCTAGCTTGGGACTCTCCCAAGAGTTTTTATACTTGACTCCATCATACATACTAGACCGTGAGCTCCATGAGGTCGGAATTGTGTCTGTCACATTCAATGCTGCAGCCCCGTCATTGACAGTTCCTGGCCCATCACAGTGAAGGGAGAATTAGGAGAAATAAAAATCATCCAAGTTAGCCCTAGTCACTTACTTTTTTTTTTTTTTTTTTTTTAGAAAGAGTCTCACTCTGTTGCTCGGGCTAGAGTGCCGTGTTATCAGCCTAGCTCACAGCAACCTCAAACTCCTGGGCTCAAGCAATCCTCCTGCCTCAGCCTCCTGGGTGGCTGGGACTACAGGCACGTGCCACCATGCCCAGCTAATTTTTTCTATATATATTTTTAGTTGGCCAATTAATTTCTTTCTAATTTTGGTAGAGACGGGGTCTCGCTCTTGCTCAGGCTGGTCTCAAACTCCTGAGCTCAAATGATCCGCCCGCCTCGGCCTCCCAGAGTGCTAGGATTACAGGCGTGAGCCACCGCGCCTGGCCGTAGTCACTTACTCTTAAAAAGCAGTTTCAGGACCCTCAGACACTAGTGTCTTGTGGGGGGTCTTTCACCTCCTAATTCCTTCTAAATGCTCAGCTGGTAACGATACTTCCCATAAGCATAGTACATTTGTGTTAACCTCCTGGTAAACCTATATACTTGACAGCAAATATATTTTTAACTCTATTTTACAAATGAGGACACTGAAACCAAGGAACGGCCTCAGGTGACACGGGAAAACCAGAAATGGAAAGATGTGGAGGCAGGATCATTGCCATACACGGTGTGACTGCAAGCCTGACAAAGCTTCCTGTGCACAGGGCAGAGGACAGCCACCCAAGCATGACACCAGGACCCACTTCTTCCCTGTTTTCTTCCTCCTGCAAATCTCCTCACGCCTTTCAGGGTCCCCGACTGACATGTAATGATGGCTGTGGGTTGCCGGCTGGAGTAGGCTTCACCTGCCTTGGACTAGCAATTCCCCCAGAAGTGAGGGCAATTTGCAACTCCCCCTAAAGTTATACCTGTCCATCACTTACTGACAGGAAGTCATTCCTGAACACTCAGCTGCTGAGTGAAAACCCATTAAACGCCAAAATATTTCCATTAATTGTAACAGGAAAACTACGATGAATTCTAACCCAAACGAAAATATGGAGACACAGAAAAATGTATTAATTGAACAATGAAAACGAGTCTATAAAAGTAATAAACAACTTTCAGGATGCTAAAAATAAATATAGTTTGTTCATATAATGTGATGTAGTGAAGATTTCTTTCACTCAGCAAAGGAATAAAGGAAGACTTAAGAGTGGGTGAGATTGATAGAGGAAAGGGTGCAGGTGAATCATTCATTATAAGGTTCCTTCTGCATTCTGTGCCATTTTCTGCATTAATTTTTCAACCTTTTGGGAGACAATGATTATCTTGCACTTTAAAATAAAGTAGCACAGAAAAGAAAACGCCTTTAGGGCAAAATAAAGAAGTTCAAAGCACAAAGAAATAATGAGTGCTCACAAGGCTAAAGCAGAGGTCTGTAAAGGAGAGTGCATCGCCCAAATCTGGCCTGGTTTTGTAAATAAAGTTGTACTGGAACCAAGACACCCCCATTAATTTGCAGATTAGCCATAATTGCTTTCCTGCTACAAGGACAAAGCTAAGTAGTTTTGCAACAGAGACATTTTGGCCTTCAAAACTTAGAATATTTACTCACTGGCCCCTTACAGAAAAAATTTACTGATCTCTTGACTAAAGAGTAGTAAAAGATGGTATCTCTTCACCCTACCTTCCTGGCACACATACACAAAGCAAAATGTTCATCCACACTTGACCACCAACTCAAAATGTTTCCATCTGATAGTCTCTGAATAGAAGCTGTTGTATCAGGGAAATTGTGAATACCTTTTTGCCTGAAACTGTAATATTGAAACTACAGTATATTATTTAGTGTGTTTGGGGGGATGAAAGTCATTATTTGGGAAAAAAAAGAGGGAGGTTTGTCCAAAAATGTTATAGCTTCTCCAGAGCTGTGAAAATTAGTTACGTGAAAAGTCACTATGCAAGGTAAGTCAGTTAATAGTCTGATCTACACCCACCTAATTGTTTGAATTAAGAACATCCAGGACTATCTTGGGCCTTAAATCAATCAATGAATCAACAGGAATGTGTTGAGCATTTCTTGGGTGCCTTGCCCTGTGCAAAGCCTTGTGAGGGAAGACCAAGAAGCCATGCTGGGGATTCTGGACCAGCTTACTGGGCTGAGGCATAAAAATACTGCATTTGAAACCCTTGGCCACTTGGCCACAGAACCCTAAAGCACGCAGGCCTGGCTGTAAGGGAAGTAAGCACCCAGAGAAGCAGAAATCCCTGAGTGGTAGATTTGCTGGGAAGACTTCCAGAAGGAGCATTTACAAGAATGGGCAGCTTGCAGAAAGAATGGACGGTTTCCAGATGGGTGAAAGCCTACCCCAATAGGGAACTTGCCTGGGCATTTATGGCTCTCCCTATAGGACTCACAGGTATAATTATTTATCCTGAGGTAACCAAATCTCCAACAACTTCAGCCCAAGCTGCTAACTGGCTGGGATGACAGCTGAAGCTGAGTCTTTATGCTAGACATCAGTGCATCTGGTCATTATTTAGATGTGCAGGGTCCTCTGTTTCAAGCAATAAAATCCCACGTGGGCCATAATTTCAGTGAGAAAGAAGGAAATGATTCAAATCCTGAAAAATGTTTTCATCCATCCACTGGAAGGAGGGAGGAGGGAGGAGGAAAGGAAGGAGAGGGAGAGAAAGTTCAGATCTGGGGACTGTGGTGGGCTCTGTTATTTATTGGCAGGTCCTTCAGATTAGGGGGGTTCAAATCCCAGGCCTTCCACTAATGAGAAACATTACTTACATTATAGCTGATCTTTCTAAACATCTTCCTTAGGTAGGTGTTCTCATCTCCTTTTACAGATAAGGAAACTGAAGTTTGGAGCTATTAAGTGATTTGCCAAAGGTCACAGGGCCAGCCAGTGTTTGTCTGAAGGCCAGAATGGTTTCCAATTCCAACCTCTTGTCTCTCTACCATGTTACTTGATAAGTTTGCTTATCAGGTAATTAGTGAAGGTAGGTGTAACATGTCAAAATGACACTTGAGCAGAGGAAAAGCGATAAACCATGCTTCCTTTAATTCTCTTGTTTTGAAGACTAATTATCAGGTTTTATTTCCTTACAGAGACAGAAGCCATCATTTAATATGGGAGGGGGGTTCAGCTGAGGTATAAAAATAGCAATTCACTAACTATCTCCTGATTTGTTGCTGCTAACAATTGAACATTAGGAAGGATATATACATCTGCAAGCCTAGCTATCCATGTATAGTACTTATTATTATACATAGTATAATAAGTGGATAGTACTAGCTATCCATGTATAGTACTTATTGATTTCTGAGCCTAAAGGGGGATTTTATCCCTTGATTTTTCTCACCTCCTTGTCCATACAGCTATTATTTCTTCAGTTTCTTCTTTAGTTCACTCACTTTATGTACATTATCATCAGTCCTTACAGAAGTCCTACAATATAGGACTCTTTTGCCATGTTCTACAGGTAAGGACACTGAAGCTAGCTGAGGATAAGTAATATTCCGAAGGTCACATGATAAGTAAATGACAGAGCCCAGTTGGAACTCAAATTTATGTAGTTCCTCTTTTGAAATGTACTGGGGACTTTGTTTTAAGCAGGTATGGTAAGATGACAGACAGGGAGAAGGGAGACAGCCTTTGAAAGAAGAGTTTATTACTCACAGTTTCCAAGATGACAGGGCACAGCAGGCCACACAGGGCCACATGGGAAAGTACGAGACTGAGTTCGGGGCAGAAGAAACAAGAGGAAACCACAGGCACTTTATTATGGTTTTCAAGGAAAGGAATAGGTGTGGCAGGGTAAGCAGCTGAGTAAGTTTAGGATTGGGTAGCTTGAATAATTTCAGCGGGCTCTGGGCTATAGAGATCATCTCTAGTGCTCTGGTATCTGGCCCTGGGGTGATTTAGGGCAGGGGGATAGTGTCCTGGACTACAGGAGCCTGGTAGAATGAGGGGTGGGGGATGGGACATGGACTCAGGATTGGTTGGTTTGCATACTAAAGGCATGCTCACAGGCAAGTCTTTTACTATCTCTAGGAATTAGCTAACCTTGGGAGGGACAGTCCCTCCCTGGGTCTGCAAGGCACCAAAATGTCCATGCATCATAAAATATAGAAAATAAAAAACATGATTAATATAAACTTAGCTCCAAAACCCATAATGCGTTTTCCAAAGCATTCCACTGCATAACACTTTTTCAAATGTAATAACTATTCATCCAACTAGTGCTTACTCACTGTATCCTCAAACTGATCGGTCCCACCCTTGCCCCCCAGTTAGACTACTAATCTATGGAAGTCTATATGCCTTCAATTAATAACAGCCAATTGTTCAAGGAGGGCTTACTCAAATGTTTATGAGGGCAAGAGGCTTAGAGAAATAGGTCTCAAATTTGAGTGGCCACCAGAATCTTCAGGAAGGCTGGTTAAAACATGGATTGCTGGGCTCTTTCCCTAGAGTTTCTGATTCAGTAGGTCTCCGATGGACAGAAATTTGCATTTCTAATCAGCTCCCAGGTGATGCTGCTGCTGCTGTTACTACTACTCTCTGGGGACCACATTTTGGGAACCCCTGGCCTAGGTCAACCATTAAATCTCTTTACAATGTGGTAAAGTGAACTGAAGAACCAAGAAAACTGAATTTTAAACTTATGTAGTGAAACCAGTGATGACTTTCAAAATATTTAGCAACCACTATGGCATGACACTGACCGGGAGGCTGAGGCCAGTATCAGTGGCCCCTTCTGTGCCAGGCACTATCTCTTAGTTGCTGGATCTGGAGAGTTCCAAGAGAGGGGTGGGAGGTGGATGAGGATGCAGGGGGCCCAGAGCAGCAGCTATCCACATCTAGTAAGGAGGGGATTCAGTATTTAACAACAGTTGCAGCCGCACCGGCATGAACCAACTGAATTGCAGTCCTGAGTCAAATTTCAAACGGACTTATGAAGGCGCTTAAAATCCTTCAGTGGCTGCTGTCAACTTTTAGGAAAATGTCAAAATGCTTCCATGGAGTTCCTGCATGATTGAACCCATGCAATCCTCCAGACTTACAGCTCCTCATTTACACCCGACACACCAGTCATTCTAAACCCTTTCAAGTTCCCAAATGCACTGAACTTCACCCAGCCTTTGTGCACTTGGAAAAGATTTCTCCTTTTGCCTGAAAAACCATTTCCTCAAGAAACTCAAATGCATCTCAAATTTTACCTCTTCGAGAAAGTCTTTCCAGACCCCACTTCTTATTAAGGTCACAGGGCGACCTATCATATCACTTAGATTCTCTTACGATAATCTCTTTGCAGAAAGTTGTCCCCTTAGACGGCATGTAAGTTGAAGGCATGCATTTACTATGTCTCATCAATTTTAGGGGGGACTTTTTTCCAACCTTTAATATCTCTAGAAATAGAATGTACTTCATAACTGGTGGCGAGGCATAATTTGACAGTATTTTTCTTTCTTAATGATATGTAGTTTTATGATACATCTTACAATCACTTGTATCTTAGACTCGATGAAATACATTTTTTCTTCCCTGTATCCACATTTCCTTGTGCAACACTGAGCACGTAGGATATGCTTTGGCTCTCAGCCTTACGCTGACCTTCTAGTGTGTTCAGTGTATGTTCGGCAGCTGGAAGCCCACAAACTACACTTCCCAGGCTCCCTTGCCAGCTGAGTTCCTTTAGATTCTGTCAATGGGAGGTATTAAGGGGAGATTAGAAAACAAGAGGAATGTAGATGCCTGGTTTGGTTTTTGTTTTCTGCTCTTGGATCTATCTGGGGCTCCTGCAGGCAACTCAGAGCTCTTATAATAGAAGCCACAAATATGACAGCAGCAGGGGCATATGGCTGCAGGTGGCTGCAGCTAACTGTAGACTCCAGTAGCATCAGCAGGACTATGGCTCCTGGAGGCCCGCTCAGCAGCAGCAGCCTCAGAGGTGAGTGCACTGTGGACTTTAGGTCACATTCCTTTCCCCCTTTTGCTGCTCCAGCCTTAAGGGAAGTAGCAACCTTCTGCAATTACTGAACTCTGGGTAACATCATCTCCTTTGTTTCTTTCACTGTTCCACTGCCTTTGGGACTAATTCCCTGCATTAAATACACTCTGTTTGAAACACCTAGAGTGGTTTCTGCTTTTCTGACTGAATCCTAACAGCTACAGTTCCCTTCTCTTTCCTTTTTCCTAGCTATGCCATTCATGTTGATGTGTGTCTCTGTGGTGCCAGGCAGGATAGTGCAATGGTGACAGTGGTTACGTACATGGTATCTGAGAGCAAACTCCCTGGGTTGGATTCCTAGCATTGCTATTTACTTCTATGTAACCTTGAGAAAGTTGCCTAATCTCTCAGGGCCTCAATTTTGTCATCTGACAACAAGAGATAAAAATAGTCTCTATCATATGGAGTGATTATAAGATAAAGTGCTTAAAATGGTTTCTGAAGAAATGGTAGGCATTATTGTTATGCTTCTTAATATTTCGTATGTTTTGTCACCCATAGATATACCTGTGGATGTCTCTTACTGTGTTTTTTTAAATTTTTATTCAGGGATACCTATACTTATTGGAGGTATTCAGTTCAGATTTATTGGAAAGGGGAAGGAGGAAGGGAAGAAGAAAGAATGGAAAGGAAAGGAGAGGTAAAGAGAGGAGAGTGGAGGGAAGGAGAGGAGAGAGGGAGAGGGGATGTGTTTTTTACCACAGTTTTTTTTAATGTCACTTTTTCTCTGGTCACTTCTCTGGCTCTTTCCCTACAGACCATGGTCAACCTCCAACCCTAGCTGGTTGTGTTCCTCTTGGTAGTAAGGGCAGCCATGTGTGTGCATACTCCTGTCTGCTTCCTCCAATCTTTGAGTCATTTGAGGGCTGGGACCAGGACCATGATTTGGACATCTTATACCACTGGGACCTGACAAAAAAGGCACTTAACATTGCAAGATGAATGCAACTGAAATCCCAATGAGATTACAGACGTAGGCTTGAAAACGCTAGATTCCAAATGTGATTTTTGAGGCCAGGATGAAGAGAAAGGAAAAGAGAGGAACAATAACAAATTCTTTTTCTTAAGTTACTAGTTGTGGTCAAGGACAAGAGGGAAATCATTTCTTTCAGGATAGTGGTCACAGAGTATTGTTCACACCTCCTTTGGTGGGTTGTCACAATCATTTACCATTGGATTCCTTAATGGCAAGTGTTCTTTGGATGCACCAAGCCTGGGGGCGGGGGGTTGTTTTGCTTTTTTGTTTTGTTTTTTTTCTTTGAGACAGAGTCTCACTCTGTTGCCCGGGCTAGAGTGCCGTGGCATCAGCCTAGCTCACAGCAACCTCTCACTCCTGGGCTCAAGTGATCCTACTGCCTCAGCCTCCTGAGTAGCTGGGGTTACAGGTGCTCGCCACCATGCCTGGCTAATTTTTTGTTTCTATTTTTAGTTGCCCGGCTAATTTCTTTCTATCTTTAGTAGAGACGGGGTCTCGCTCTTGCTCAGGCTGGTCTCGAACTCCCGACCTCAAGTGATCCTCCCGCGTCCCGCCTCGGCCTCCCAGATGCTAGGATTACAGGTGTGAACCACCACACCCGGCCAGCCAAGGCTGGTTTTTATCAAATCAAGACATATCCCTCTGCTCTAGAACATTCTGCCAATAGAATACTCAATGGGTAAAAAAAAGTATAGATGAACATAAAATAGGGCATTGTCTACAAATGGGGAAAGAGAACTAAAATTTTCAAATTTCAACTGGTTATTTTCAGTTTGGTAATGCATTTGAAAGTTTTTGACTCTAAAAGAGCTTGTTTGACACAATATAATATTTTCCATTATTCCTCCAAACATAGCTAAATGAGTTACTCTCCATACTTTTTAAAAACGATACTATAGTTCCTCAAGCCTACCCCTACATTATAGGATCTAAGACAAGAGTATAAATGGAGGTCCAGCCACACACCACTTAAAGCTGTAAATCAGGCTACAAACTGTTAAATCAAATACATTCTATCCTCTAACCTTGCAAATACAGTTGACCCTTGAATACAGTTGGGTTTGCACTGCACAGATCCATTTATACACGAATTTTTCTTTCAAGAAAAATTATCCCAAGTGTGCCTGCCTCTCCTTCCACCTCTTCCACCTCTACCACCTCTTGAAATAGCAAGACCAACCCCTCCTCTCACTCCTCCTCAGCCTAGTCAGTGTGAAGATGATGAGGGTGAAGACCTTTATGATGATCCACTTCTACTTAATGAACAGTAAATAGTAAATGTCTTCCTATGATTTTAATAACATTCTCTTTCCTCTGGTTTACTTTACTGTAAGAATACAGTATATAATGCATATAACATGCAAAATATGTGTTAATTCACTGTTGTTGGTAAGGCATCTGGTCAACCAAAGGCTATTAGTAGTTAAGTTTTTGGATTGCACGTGGATTTTCCATTGCACAGGGGATTGGCACTGCTAACCCCTGTGTTGGTCAAGGGTCAACTGTGAATCTCATACCCACCTGGAAGGCCGGGTTCCAATTCACAATTCTCAGACTCCATGAAGTTCCCGGTAGAAACATGTTGGAGAGCTGGCGCTAGCCCTTGACCCACCCCTTTTCTCTGTTCACACCTCCCCTCACCAGCAGCACCGTGACCACCCACGGGATCCCAGGCACAGCCTTCTCTCAGGACAATGGGATGACAAACTGAGAAAGAGACCCCCATGGTCCCTGGAAGTGAGCTCTGAGTAAGTTTGGACAGGAAATTTTGAGTATCGGGGATACAAACTGTGTTTTAGAAGGGGACACAGGCACATCCACTTGGCACTGCAGACCTTTCACCCCATGGCAAGGGGCGTAGCCTGAGGAAAGGCAGAGTGGAGCCCTCTTGAAGCCAGGACCCAGGGCAGGGCCCCTCTTGTCCAGGGCTAAGGGCAAAACTGTAGCTCCTTATCACATAGCTTATGATATTAAATGAAATTAAATCCTTTCCCATCCAGTCTACCCAAATAAATTTAAATTACAAGAATTTTTTAAGCAGAGAAATATAGATTTCAGTTGTTGGGGATGAGCTACCCACCACAACTGAGGGCCTTGACAGCTACAGGGAAAAGGAAAAGACCTCAGTTATGGGTTCTTTTTTATTATTATTTATTTTTTTAATTTTTTTTTGTTGGTGGGTTCTTCACTAAAGTAATTTATGCAAGTTCATTTAAGGAGTCAATGTTTTTTTAACACGTCAAATTCTAGGAATTGAGGCCAGGTGCGGTGACTCATGCCTGTAATCCTAGCACTATGGGAGGCCGAGGTGGGAGGATTGCTCAAGGTCAGGAGTTCGAAACCAGCCTGAGCAAGAGCGAGACCCCATCTCTACTAAAAAGAAAAAGAAAATTATTTGGTTAACTAAAAATATACAGAAAACATTAGCCAGGCATGGTGGCACATGCCTGTAGTCCCAGCTACTCGGGAGGCTGAGGCAGAAGGATCGCTTGAGCCCAGGAGTTTGAGGTTGCTGTGAGCAAGGCTGATGCCACGGCACTTTAGCCTGGGCAACAGAGTGAGACTCTGTCTCAAAAAAAAAAAAAGAAAAAAGAAATTCTAGGAATTGTGTTAGTATTATATGAAATACATCAGATGATATATGAATTTCAATAATGTAATACATTATGCAAACAGAAAAGATCATTTGTCTTCCTAAGGAGGTGATAAATACTACATTACACAATAGACTGCTTCACTGATACTATTAGCCATGAATTCCACTTGGAGTTTACTGCTCATCTCAAAGGCTTAGCATTAGTTAACTATTATATAATAACTCCCAGTCATAACCACTCAAAGGATCGATTCTGTTTAATCACTGATGTTCCTGTAATGGTGAAAAGGCTGTAGTATTTTTGTTTGAAGCTAGCACACCAAGTCCCATGGTATGGTATAATTAAGAACAACTGTTTACTTTTTCTTAAATTCAACACCCCTCACCCCCACCTCAAAAGCTAGACATTAAAGTACTAAATATAATGATCTTGGTAAACCAAATTGCTATGTTCCTGGCAGCCCTTCCCTGCTGTTTCCCTTAAACATTTCTATCTGAAATGATGATGAATAAAAAAAGAAAAAAAGAAACCTGGAAAATATACAGCTATCCCTTGACTGTGTCTTCCACCTAACTATCAGCGTTTCCGTCTGAGTGCTTAAAAACACTCACTCACTCTCTCCTTCCTCTGTCCCTTTTTGGCCATTTTAGATCGTTACTTGTATTGTTTCAAATGTCCGTGGCACATGCTATGCAGGATAATGAGACACAGCCCACTGTTTTATGTCCGTGAGTTAGTCTCCCTGCGTAGACTGGAGGACATGGACATTCTCGAGTGCCTTCAGTCCTCTTGCTTCTCTCAGAACCCATGCCAGGGCCTGACATATAGGAAGTACCCATAATGTTACTCAATAAATAAATGATCGCCTTGTTGTCCTCATGAACTGAGAGTTATTCTGGCATAAAGAATATCAGAGTTGGCCGGGCGCGGTGGCTCACGCCTGTAATCCTAGCACTCTGGGAGGCCGAGGCGGGCGGATCGCTCAAGGTCAGGAGTTCAAAAACCAGCCTGAGCAAGAGCGAGACCCCATCTCTACTAAAAATAGAAAGAAATTAATTGGCCAACTAAAGATATATATAGAAAAAATGAGCCGGGCATGGTGGCACATGCCTTGTAGTCCCAGCTACTTGGGAGGCTGAGGCAGAAGGATTGCTTGAGCCCAGGAGTTTGAGGTTGCTGTGAACTAAGTTGACGCCACGGCACTCACTCTAGCCCGGGCAACAGAGTGAGACTCTGTCTCAAAAAAAAAAGAAAAGAAAAGAAAAAAAGAATATCAGAGTCCATTCTCCATGGAAGTGAATTAACCCAGTACATTACCTCTACAAATTCTGAAATCTGAGAATCAGAACCCCAAATATAAGATCCTAGGTGACTCCAACCAAATCCCACTGGGTAGGGAATGACATACAAAGAAATCCGAGAACTTAGTGGCAAAGACAAGACTGACAAGGCATGCCTTTATGGAATCTTTTTAAGATGTACTTTGTTTTAATTACATTTTATAATCATCAGGAGACTAGCTGTGGCTATGCTTTTAAAAACAGTTCAACATTGCACTTAATCCAAGGTTATTTTTTATTATTTTTTTTATTTTATTTATTTTATTTTTTTTTTATTTTTATTTTTTTTGAGACAGAGTCTTACTCTGTTGCCCAGGCTAGAGTGCCGTGGCGTCAACCTAGCTCACAGCAACCTCAAACTCCTGGGCTGAAGCGATCCTTCTGCCTCAAGGTTATTTTTTAGAGGTGAAATGAAAGGACATCAGATTCTGGAAATACTTAGAAAGGAATCATTCTGAAAGGGGTTGGAATAAGTGATCAATATAATATGGCAGCTGCTGCCTTTTTTCTATTTTCAGCTACCCTCTTTTAAATGTCTTTTAATACTGTGAGCTGCCTCTGATTACTTTGGGGAATAGATGGGTTATAAAATATAAATAAAGAGAGATAACCACATGGATTTCATTGCTTAGCTAAGCACAATTTTGTGGTCATTAAAACACCAAGTAATGTTTCTTTTTTAAGGTGGTACATGGGGCCTGCCTTAACACATTTACTAGCATTTGAATTGTTCCCAGGATACAGCTGAGTTTTTGGTGGATTTCACCTGCTGACCTGAAGTGCTCTGTCCACAAAATTAACCTTAGGTATAACTGCCATATTTGATGAAAATATTTTATTCATAGCATCTTCAGTAATTTGTCATAATGCAATGGTTTGGCCTATGATAACTAATTTCATATAACTTAGCTGTTAATTTAAATGTTTAAATTTAATGTTTAAAAATATACGGTGGGCTATCTAAAATTAATTTCATCTAGACTGTGATCAACATCTTTTTCCCCTTTTGTGACATTCTAAGATAAAATATTATCTATTAGCATTCTGTAGCTATCTGAATATCTTTTTTAAAGTACATTTTTGGCACAGCTCCATCAACTATCACTTTCTCAAAGTCCAAAAAAGCCTTTGGACCTAGAAACAGGCTCATGAATAAATGAATAACTTGATATAGGACAACAAATGAATTTTAAATTATTCGGAAATCAATGAATGATTTAATCAAAGCTACTGGGGCAAGCAGTGATCACAATGGGAGAAAAATATTCTTACAACTCATAAGCACATAGCATACCAAAAAAACCCAAGAACAAAGTCTTTCCTCACATCCTACAAAAAAAAAGGAATACCAGATAAATGAAAGCCCTAATTATAAAAAACAAAAGTTTAAAACATTGAAAAAAATATATGTATATATAAGGAAAATCGAACTAGGCAAAGGTTTCTAAAACAAGACACAATAAACACATACTTACTATAAAGGAAACAGTCTGACAAATTTGACTACATTAAAATAAACTTCTGAGCCAGGCGCGGTGGCTCATGCCTGTAATCCTAGCACTCTGGGAGGCCGAGGCGGGTGGATCATTTGAGCTCAGGAGTTCAAGACTAGCCTGAGCAAGAGCAAGACCCCGTCTCTACTAAAAATAGAAAGAAATTATATGGACAACTAAAAATATATATAGAAAAAATTAGCCAGGCATGGTGGCACATGCCTGTAGTCCCAGCTACTTGGGAGGCTGAGGCAGGAGGATCGCTTGAGCCCAGGAATTTGAGGTTGCTGTGAGCTAGGCTGACGCCACGGCACTCTAGCCCGGGCAACAGAGTGAGACTCTGTCTCAAAAAATAAAATAAACTTCTGCGCATCCAAAAATATTAAAAATGAAAAGACAAGCTACAGACAGGAGTAAATACTTTTAACAATATAAGCAACAAAGGATTATTATCCTGAAGATTTACAGAACAGATCAATAAAAAAATAAAAGCCCAATAGCCAAATGGACAAAAGGCAAGCACTTTTCCAAAGAGGAACACTGGCCAATAACTTATAAAAATGTGCCCAACATCATTAGTACTCAGGTAAATGAAAATTTAAAGCACAAGAAATGACCATTTCTCACCTCCAGACTGGTAAAAATGTCAAAGTCTACAACGCCAAGTATTGGCAATGGAGCAATTTCAACTTTCATACCCTGATCAAAAGGGTGTAAATTGGTACACAACTTTGGAAAGCAACTTGGCAACATCTAATAGATTTGAAGTCTAGGGATGCAGACATGTGGGAAGGTACTAGAATAACTGTTTGTTGTTGTTTGTTTGTTTTTAGTGAGTGTACAATGAGGTGCCCTTCCTAAAGGAATTGCGAAGTTCGAGTCCAGGAGCCAAGCAGTGGGAAGTAGCAGATAGAAAAAGGACACAATTATATTACAGGTCACTTCTGATAAATTTTGCCAAGTACCTTCCTAATTTCTGCCGGCTTTTGTTTATTAGCCCTTCACATGCAATGACTTCAGCGGCTCGTAGGATGTTTTAAAGGAGCCCTTTGGCACGTTGACAAAAACCCATAGTTATGTGAATATTTTCCAACTTCTCCACTGCTTTTTTCCTAGTATCATTATTGTAGCATTCTGATTCCTCCATGAGGATGGGGTTTTTTTTTTTAATTTTTTATTTCAGCATATTACAAGGGTACGAATGTTTATGTTACATATATTGATTTTGCCCCACCGAGTCAGAGCTTCAAGCGTGTCCATCCCCCAGACGGTGAGCACTACACCCATTAGGTGTGAATATACCCATCCCCTCCTCCCCTCTCCCACCTGCCCAACACCCAGTGAATGTTATTACTGTATGTGCACATAAGTCTTGATCAATTAATATCAATTTGATGGTGAGTCCATGAGGATGTTGACATCAGTCTTCCAAGTTTTGAAGGGCTGGGAATTTAGGCCTCGTTAAATGCATTTGTTCCAAGAAAGAGAAAGTTGGTCATCTTTTTTGGTCGTTAATTTCTTTCTCCATTATGTCAGTGCCTAGCGGAAACATAAATTAGTCACTATTCTTACCATTTATGTTGAATCACCTGCTAAGTCCTTTGTATGTTACTGTGTCTTCCATAGCCAAATCACCAGACGTGTCACCTTTTTGATGATTTACATTTCATATTATCTCAATGATCATTTATATTTTCATTTTCTCTTTATTGAGTGCTCTGTGACTGCCAGCCTCTGGGGATGTGAAACTCCATAGGGCATGATCCCTACCCACTAAGCGCTTATAGAGTTTCTCAATGTAAATATCTAACCTTAACTTTTTTAAACATACAAATGGAAGATCGCCCAATCCTCCCTTAAATGAGTCCTTCCAGAACACATCAAGAACATTTAACATCTTTGCCACCCTTATTTAACAATCATTTAATATAGCCACTTAACTTGGGGACATGTGGAGAAATTAGAGGGAAAATTTGAGCATTTGGGGAAATTAAATAGGTTTTTAAAAACTAAACCAATTCCGTACAATTGTTCTTGGTGAATGTAAAGACTGAAGAGAGTGTGGCCATCAGTGTTCCTTCAGATCCTGCCACCTGATTTCTTTTCAAGGCAGCAGTGGCACAATATATTCATAATAGGCAATTTGGCTGCACTGGTATAAATTCTAATTTTGTATAACTGATTTTTGAAACCTGATGCTTGCTGATAAATGATAAAAGCTAAAATTTGAGCACTTAATCCGTGCCAGGCACCAATCAAAGCATGGATTTCTTTTTTCATTTGATCCCCACAACAATCTGGAGAGAGATGCTGTTATTCCTATCTTACAGCTGCACAAACAGAGGGCCAAGGTCCCAGAGCTACAAAGTGGCAGAGCCAGCATTTGAAGTCAGTAGTCTGGGTCAAGAGCCTCTGCTCAAAACCACTTTTACATTGTGCATCCCATAAAGTCTTTGCAGGAGTCGGCATTGCTTGCTGTGAGTGGGATGCCTACGTAGTAACATCACTGTGTACGTGTGAAGCAGCACTGACTTTTATGCCTGGAAATTTAGGATGATTTCTCAAGTGAGTCTTGATCCTACTACTTTAGTAAAGGCAAGAAGTGGAGAGAAGGAACAATGATGCCTTGTAACTGAACTTCCATGTCAAAGGCTAAAATCCAATTTAGTCTTGTGTTTCAGGTTCCCTAATTACGAAGAGAATATGTTCACCAAGTGGAGCCTTTCCTCAGATTCCAGAACAGTGTTTCTTCCAGGGAACCACAAACCTTGGCATTTCATACCAACGTAGGATGTCTGTGCACTTCACAGTATGTAGGAGGTGCCTGTTAGTGCTTTTGGTTATTTCCTTCAAAGATTTTAATATCTCTTTGCTAATAAAAGGCCATCTGTTGCTTAAAGTGTGATACAGGGCTATAGGATTCATTTGTCAGAGTCAAGCTAGACTGCTGCTATCTGTGGGAAAGAAATTTTCCCATTTCTTTAAATACCATTAATTCTGATTTGGGGGCATTAAGCACTCCTTGGATTTTACAGTTAACTGTGGAGTCAAATGTGGTAGATCAAATCTCTTTTCCAATTCTTTACTCCCCTATCATCCATCTCCTTGCCGTAACCTCATGATTGGCAGAGTGTACTTCCTCATCTCTTGGCCTTGGCCATGCAATGTGGTGTGGCCAATGGAATACTGACAGACATGGCGCACACAGAGGCTTGACACGGACACGTGCTAGACTCATTGTGCCCTTCCTCTTGCATTCCTGCCTTTCATCATGAGAACCTGTCTCAGGTAGCCATTGCTCCAAGGAGGATCAGAGACATGTAATTCTGGGGGCTGGAAAGTCCAAGATCGAGGTGTCAGCAAAGTTAGGTTTCTTCTGACAGCTGTGAAGATCAGTTCCATGCCTTTCTCCTAGCTTCTGGTAGCCTCAGGCGTTCCTTAGCCTGTAGAGGGCATTCTCCCTGTGTGTGTGTGTCTGTGTCAAAATGTCCCCTTTTTATAAGGACATCAGTCATATCAGATAAGGGCCCATCCTAAGGACCTCATTTTATCATCCGCAAAGACCCTGTTTCCAAATAAGGTCACATTCACAGGTACTGGGGGTTAGGACTTCAACATTTTTCTGAACAACACAATTAATCCATAACGCTATCTTAGATGTCTTTCTAGCTGGAGGGGTGAGTGAGGAAATTAGACTGGAACAGTCTTTTGGTTAACAAGAAATTTACGAATTTGCCTTTTTACATAGCTGTTGCAGGGCTAAATAGTATTAGGTTTTGCTGCGTCTTCTAAATGTTCAGTGTCTTATAAAGCACTTGTATTAATGACCTCCATCCTTGCCCATCCCTTACACTAAAACGTGTACTTTTTTTTTTTTTTTTTTGAGACAGAGTCTCACTCTGTTGCCCAGGCTAGAATGCCATGGCATCAGCCCAGCTCACAGCAACCCCAAACTCCTGGGCTCAAGCAATCCTTCTGCCTCAGCCTTCAGAGTAGCTGGGACTATAGGCATGTGTCACCATGCCTGGATAATTTTTTTTCTATATATTTTTAGTTGGCCAATTAATTTCTATTTTTAGTAGAGACAGGGTCTCACTCTTGCTCAGGCTGGTTTCGAACTCATGACCTTGAGCAATCCTCAGGCCTCGGCCTCCCAGAGTGCTAGGATTACAGGCGTGAGCCACCACACCCAGCCTAACATGTGTACTTTCTTTACAAGCTTTACCTTAGGTGCGTCCCCTTCATGCTTCTATTTCCAGTAGCCCTCCTAATGCCCTGTTGCTTTGGGCTGGTGTCTTCTGCTTATTTTTATTTACTGCTAAGTAGGTTGCCCACATGTTCTTTCCTGTATACATTGCCCTGAATATATCCCACATATCGTCTCCTATGACTCCCTAGAAAAGAGATGTAACTGAGGCTGGGCACAGTGGCTCAGCCTTGTAATCCTAGCGCTCTAGGAGGCCCAGGCAGGAGGATCGCTTGAGGTCAGGAGTTTGAGACCAGCCTGAGCAAGAACGAGACCCCCATCTCTACTAAAAATAGAAAAAATTAGCCAGGCAATTAAAAAAAAATAGAAAATAATTAGCAGGTGTAGTGGCACGCCCTTGTAGTCCCAGCTATTCTGGAGGCTGAGACAGGAGGATCACTTGAGCCCAGGAGTTTGAGGTTTCTAGGAGCTAGGCTGACACCACGGCACTCTAGCCCATGTGACAGAGCAACTCTGTCTCAAAGAAAACTTTAAAAAAAATTTTTCTTTTTTTTTTGAGAGAGTCTCACTCTGTTGCCCACGATAGAGTGTCGTGGCGTCAGCCTAGCTCACAGCAACCTCAAACTCCTGGGCTCAAGTGATCCTTCTGCCTCAGTCTCCCAAGTAGTTGGGACTACAGGCATGTGCCACCATGCCCGGCTAATTTTTTTTTCTATATATTTTTATTTGGCCAATTAATTTCTTTGTATTTTCAGTAGAGACAGGGTCTTGCTCTTGCTCAGGCTGGTTTTGAACTCCTGAGTTTGAGCAATCCACCCGCCTCAGCCTCCCAAAGTGCTAGGATTACAGGCGTGAGCCACCGTGCCCGGCCTTTAATTCTTTTTTTTTTTTTTTTTTTTTTTTGTGACAGAGTCTCACTCTGTTGCTCAAGCTAGAGTGAGTGCCATGGCGTCAGCCTAGCTCACAGCAACCTCAAACTCCTGGGCTCAAGCAATCCTTCTGCTTCAGCCTCCCAAGTAGCTGGGACTACAGGCATGTGCCACTATGCCCAGCTAATTTTTTTTATATGTATACTTTTAGTTGGCCAATTAATTTATTTCTATTTATAGTAGAGACAGGGTCTCGCTCTTGCTCAGGGTGGCTTCGAACTCCTGACCTTGAGCGATCCGCCCGCCTCGGCCTCCCAGAGAGCTAGGATTACAGGCGTGAGCCACAGCGCCCGGCCTCCGGCCTTTAATTCTTAAAAAAAAAAAAAAAAAAGAATGTAGCTAAAAGATGTTCTAATACAACGTCAGGACAGAAGCATGTAACCTCTAATGCTGCCTCTTATTATTCTTTTTATTTCCAATAAACCTGCAAAAGACCCAAGCACAAACTGAAATTTGTTCTGGTTTTATTCTCCACAGAAATAAACTGACCTAAACCCATAAAATCAAAGCACAATCCAGACTTCAGTAAGTTGTATGTTTAGTTGAATAAAGAGTGTAATCCCTTATCCTTGTGTTTAGAACCTTCTTGCTGTCAGGCCAATGTCTGCACACTGAACTGGTTCCCCATATCCTCAAAATCACAGGGAGGACTTGAAAATTTCTGCACCATTCATTGCTTCAAAGTCTCTACTAATAGGCCTGTTTTGTAATTTTTCAAATCCTGGGGGTATGGGTGCTTTTTGAGGAGTACTGGGAGCTTAAAAGCCCCAGATTAATGGCTTATCAAATTTCTTTTACATTTTTTATTGATACATAATAGATATATATATTTTCAGGGTACATGTGATAATACATTCATATAGTCTGTAAAGATCAAATTAGCATAATTGGGATATCCATCATCTTAAATGTCTTTTCTCTATGCTAGAAACATTCAAATTCTTCTCTTCTAGCTATTTTGAAATATACAATAGATTATTGTAAACTACAGTCACCCTACTTACTCAGCAAACACTAGGCCCTATTTCCTCTATCAAACCATGTTTTCGTACCTATTAATCAACCTCTCTTCATCCCTTCTCCCCACTACCCTTCCTGGCCTCTGGTCTTAGATTTAAGTCTTTAATTCATCTTGATTTTTTCACATGGTGAGAGACAGAAGTCTAGGTTCATTCTTCTGCATATGGATATCCAGTTTTCCCAGCAC
>CAUYRT010082088.1:0-29818 GCA_963574885.1 Lepilemur ruficaudatus
CTTTGACGGAGTAGGTTTTTGAATGTAACAAGATAAGTCAACTTGAGTGGTAATATATTTTGGGAAATCAGCTCACTACAAATTGTGACTGTAAACATTGTACTGTAAATGCTTTGTAGTTTTCCCCCAATTAAAAAAAAATTAAAACATAAAAAAAAATAACACCCTCTTTTTCCCTTCCCCCACCTCTTGGTAACTTCTATTCTACTTTTTTTTGTCTTTGTGAATATTCCTATTCTTTGTACCTCATATAAATGGAATCATACAACATTTGTCCTTCTGTGTCTGGCTTACTTCACTAAGCGTGATGTTTTCAAGGTTCATCTGAGTTGTGGCATTTTTCAAAATTTTATTCTTTTTTATATTTGAATAGTATCCCATTGTACATATGTATCACTTTCTGTTTTTCCATTCATCTTTTTTTTTTTATTGGCGGAAAACTACAAAGCATTTACAGTACAATGTTTACAGTCACAATTTGTAGTGTCCATTCATCTTTTGATGGGCACTTGGGCTCCTTCCACCAATTGGCTGTTGTAAATAATGATGCCAAAAACAATGGAGTACAGCTATCTGTTTGAGTCCCTGTTTTCAATTCTTTTGATATATACCTAGGAGTGGAATTTCTGTGTCCTACGGTAGGTCAATGTTTAAATTTCTGATGAACTGCCAAACTAGTTTCCACAGAGGCTGCACCATTTTACATTCTCTTCAGCAATGCATCAGGCTTTCAATTTCTCCACATCCTTGACAATGTTTCTTACTTTCTCCTTTTTTGATTACAGCCATCCTAGTACGTGTGATGTGTGTCTTATTGTGCTTTTGATTTACATTTCCCTAGTGACTACTAATGGTGAGCATTATTTTCATATACTTATCGGCCATATGTAAATCTTCTTTGGAGAAATGTATATTCAAGTCTCTTCCTTCTCCTTCACTTTCAGTGCCTCCTGTCACCTCTCTTTTGATTCACAATTCTCTGTCTTAGATGATCAATCTGAAGGTGGATATCCACTCACACCTTCAATCCTTTCCATGAGAGTGGCATGTGAAGGCTGCTTCTAGCTCAACGCCTTGGCTTTCACTTTCTTGATAGTGTCCTTTTTTGCACAAACACTCTTAATTTTGATGAAGTACAATTTATGTATTTTTTTTGTTGTCTTTGTTTCTGTGTTATATCCATAAAATTACCGACAAAGTCAATGTCATGAAGATTTTCCCCTGTGTTTTGTTTTCTAAGAGTTTTATAGTTTCAATCCTTTAGATTAGGTGCCTGATCCATTTTGACCAAATTTTTGTATATTACATAAAGTAAGGGTCCAACTTTGTTCTTTTGCATATGAATATGCAGTTTTCACAGCACCATTTGTTGAAAAGACTGTCCTTTCTCAATAGCATGGTCTTAGTACCCTTGCCAAATATCAATTGATCATATATGCTAGAGTTTATTTTGGGGTCTCTATTTTATTCCATTGGTCTATATATCTATCCTTATGCCAATACCAAACCATTTTAATTATCATAGCTTTGTAATAAGTTTTGACGTTCAAGCAGTTTGAGTCCTCCAACTTTATACTTTTTCAAGATTATTTTGGCTATTCAAGGCCCTTGCAATTCTATGAGTTTGGGAATTGGCTTTTTCATTTCTGCATAAAAAGACTTGAAATTTTGATAAGGATCACACTGAACCTGTAAATTGCTTTGGGGAATATTGATATCTCAACAATGTCAAGTCTTCCTATGCATGAGCATGGAATATCTTTACATTTATTTAAGTCTACCTAAATTTATTTCAGCAACCTTGTATAGTTTTCAGCATACAAATCTTTTACTTCCTTGGTTCGATTTATTATTAAGGATTGATTTCTTTTACATGCTATTTTAAATGGAATTGCTTTATTAATTTCTTTCTTTTCATTGCTAGTGTATAGAAACACACCTGATTTTTTGTGTGTTGATTTTGCACCTTGATACTTTGCTGAATTTATTAGTTCTAGTAGCTTTCTTGTAGATTCTTTGGGATTTTCTACATTGTAGGATTATGTTATCAGAGACAGTTTTATCTTCTCCTTTCCAACTTGTATGTGCTCTGTTTTTCTTATCTAATAGCTCTGGCTGGATTTCTAGTACACTATATTTCCAGTACAATGTTAATCATAGCAGTGAAAACAAGTGTTTTTGTCTTGTTCCTAATTTTAGTCTTTCACAAATAAATTTCATGTTTTTGTGGGATTTTCATAAATATCTTTTATTGTGCTGAGGAATTTTTCCTCTATTCTAGTTTCCTGAGAGATTTTACTATTAAAATCATTCGTTTTTTTCCTAAGGGGATTTCTCTGCATTAATCGAGATGATCATGTGTTTTTTTCCCTCCTTCATTCTATTATTGTGGCATAATATTTTGATTGATTTTTTATGTTGAACCACCGTTACATTCCTGGGATAAATCCCACTTGGTTATAGTAAATAATCTTTTAAAAATACTTTTGGATTAGATTTGTTAATATTTTGTTTAGTATTGTTTGGTCTATATTCATAAGAGATATGGGACTCTGATTTTCTTTTCTTGTAATGTCTTTATCTTGCTTTGTTATTGGGGTAATTCTAGCCTCATAGAGTGAGTAGAAAATGTTCCTTCCTTTTCAATTTTTGAGAAGATTTTGAGAAGAATTGGTAAGCAGATCTCAGCTCTGACTCTGCATTCACTATTTATCTAGATTTTGAGATAGAAGTTTGCCCTGCTAAATTAATTCTCTGATGGTTCCAAGAAGAGTCATAAGTGTTCAGTTCATTCAGCTTTTTCTTATTGTGACAGTGGAATTGAAGACTTCCAAGCTCTTTACATGTTGAAGTTCATGGATTGCTTTTTTATTATTGCATTTTGAGAATTTTATGTTTTAGATAAAAACTATCTGTCAGATATTGAGGGAAAAATGCAAGTTCCTCACCACACGAAGAACATTGTATTGTGCTAGCTTGGAGTGCTCAATAAAATTGCTACAAAATAAATTAAGCAATGCATTAGGATAGTCACAAGGCAGAAAAGATGTGCCTCAGCACTTTCTTGAGGCAAAGGCAACCAGTATAAACCAGCTGTGATTGCTTTAGAACTGCTTTATCTGATCTATATATAATACTCTTTAGCTAATTGCAATACTAAAATCTCCATCTAGTGGAGGATTATAATATCATATAACATGAGTTATATGAAAACAAATGATGATTGTACGTATATGTTTCATTTGTTTTGATGAAACACATGTGATAATAGAATGTAAGAGCTCAGTGTCACTCACTGCAAAAAGATTTAAGATGACACCATCAGTAGGCAATACTGCAGACTTTACTCTCTGATGAACTTCTGGCACTCCCCAGGATTGTGAACCTGGAGAGTTCCTGTGTTAACCAGGAGGAAATGCCGAGAGGGCTCCTGTACCAAACAGGTGACAGTGCCTAGAATATCCCTGTGTTAACTAGAAATAAGTGCTCCTGTAAGTAATCTTTTAATAAACTTATCTAACTCACCAGACTGGACTAGTCTGATTCATTCTTTAGTCTCTTGGATCCATCTCAGTTTGGGGGGTGGTTTTTCTATAGTGTTCCAGGATTTTCCTGAAATACATATGTCATTTGCAAATATTTTCTCCCAGTCTTAATTTGTCTTGTCATTCTCTGAACAGATTCTTTCACAGGGCAAACATTTTTAATTTTGATGAGGTCCAATTTATCAGTATTTACTTTTATTGTTTATGCTTTCCATTTCAAATCCAAGAATTATTTGCCTAGTATTGGGTTGTGAAAAATTTATTTTTTCTAAACATTTTCAAGTTTCATGTTTTCTCTTGAATTGTTCCATCAGTTGCTTACAAGGGCATGTTAATGTCTCCAACTATAATTATGGATTTCCCTATAATCTCCTTTCTGTTCTATCATTTTATGCTTGATGTATTTTGAGGCTCTGCTATTTGGTGCATATGCATTTTAGATCACTATGTCTTCTTGAGGGATTTAGTTTTTTACCATTATGTAACGTTCCTATTTGTCTTTAGCAACAGTTTTTGCTCCAAAATCTACTTTATCTGATATTAATATAGCTATTCCTGCTTTTTTAATTGATATTTGCAATATATAGTTGGAGCATATTTTGAATTCACTCAGCCAATCTCTCCCTTTCAGTGATATATTTAGACAATTTACATTTTAGGCAATTATTGATATATCAATATCTGCCATTTTGAAATTTGTTTTTGTTTCTCTTTGTCATTCCTCTACTTCTTCTTTCTTACTTCCTGTGAACTTCTTGACCCCCTTTCTAGGACTGCATCTTGATTTATTTATAATATTTTAGTAGTGTATCACTTTACATAGTTTTCTTATTGGTTTTAGTGGCTACTACAACATGCATATGTGGCTCACCCAGTATCAACAGATACCAACAGTTTAGCACTCAAGTGAAGTTTGGAAACCTTACATCTATTTAAGTTACTTTACCTTTCCTATTTAAAAATATCATTGTTGTAGGTGTCACATAATGTAATATTTTCAATCATCCCACGTGGTTTATAAAACTCATATGGAGAATAGTCTATTGTATTTACCCATATGTCTGCTCTTTCTATTTTTCTTCCTTCCTGATGGTCCAGTTTCCTTCCTTTATCATATTATTTCTATTTGAAGATCATTCTTTTGCCATTCTCTAAAGGCAGGTCTGCTAGTGACAAATTTTTTTAGTTTTCCTTTTTCTGAGAATGATTTTATTTCCTCCCCATTTCTGAATATTTTTGTGAGAAATAAAATTCTCAGTTGATAGTTACTTTCTTTCAGCAGTTGAAATATTTTGTGCCACTTTCTTCTGTCCTTCATGGTTGCAGACATGAAGTCAATTGTCATTGTAATTGGTGTTTCTCTATAAGTAATACATCGTTTCTATCTGCTTTCAAGATTTTTTCTGTTTATTCAGAATTTTAATTATGATGTGTCTTGGTGTGGATTTCTTTAAGGTTATCATTTTTGGAGTTTGCTTAGCTTCTTGAATCTGTAGGTTTATACGTTTGCCATATTTGGGGAGTTTTCAGCCGTTATTTCCCCAAATACTGTTTCAGTTCCATTCTCTTATCTTTCTGGTACATCAGTGATAATGAACAATAGCTCTTTTATCATTGTCTCAAAGGTGCTTTAGATTTTTTTTAGTTTACTTCTCTCTGATTTTCAGGTTAAGCAAATTTCATTGATCCTTCCTCAAGCTGATTTTATCCTCTGTCATCTCTACTGCACTACTGAGCTTATCCATAGATTTTTTTTGTTATTGTATTTTTCAGTTATATAATTTCCATTTAGATTTTAATAACAGTGATTTCTTTGATGAGATTTTCTATTTCCCTTTAATTTTTTCAAGAATGTTAATAATTAATTGTTGAAGCATTTTTATTATGGCTTCTTTAAAATTGTTTTCAGAAATTTCTGACATTTAATTCATCCTAGTGCTGGTGTCTGTTAATTGTCTTTTTTCCTCATTCATATTGCCATTTTCACGGCTGTTGGTATTACATGTAATTATTTATTGTATCCTGAATATTTATATTATGAGACTTTGTATCTTATTTTTTCTTCTATTTCACAGGCAGTTACTTTGTTGATGTGTAGCAGGAGGGTCAATTTTATGTGTATGTTCAGCTTCCCACTTGGCTCTGCCTATACCATCCTGTCAAAAGTAGATCACTGACTCACAATTCCAGGTTGAAAATGAGTAGGTAGAAGTTCAATTCCTCATTCAACCACGTTGACACTTTCCTAATAAAGTGGAACATCAACTTGCATTGTCTTATTGCCTTGGAGTATGAGTACAAGCTAAGCTCCCCACTAGGACCTGCTGAAATAAGAGGATGTGTGGGGTGGGGTTTCAACTGCCCTGCCTCACATCACTTTATTCATTTTTGTTGATGCCTGGTAAGTATGGAGGCTCAGATACACACTTCGTGTAGTTGGTATGTGAGCCTCCATACCCACTGAGCCAGTGGCATGGGATTAGGGATCAGGAGAAATTGACATCCCTACTAGTCCATACTCAAAAAGTCTTTCTTTTTCTGTCTTATTGATTCCAGGTGAGGGGGAAAGCTTAGGTTGCCTATGGGCCCTGTTGATGTAAGGAAGGAGAAGAGGTGAAGCATAGCAGTGACTACCTCACTTCAAATTACCGTATTAAGTCTCTTTTTTTGTCCATTGGGAGTGGAGGCTCTGCTTACTGCTGGATCCTGTTCACACTACCTTGGTTTGGGAATTAGACCACTGCTCCCTCTGCCAACTCTGGAAGTTGGAAGTTTACCTTCCTACTTGGTCCTGCAGACATCACTAGGTGGGAAGTGAAAATGCTGCTAGCTACTTATGATAGGGTTGGGGATAGGTGAAAGATCAACTACTACCCACTTGGCACTGCTGAAATCATGGAAGAGTAGTGTGTGGTTTTTCTGTTGTTGTTCGGCTAAAGTAGAATGATAATCCCTAGAAGGTTTCTGTCATTAAGCCATGCTTTTTCTGTTCCTTTTGCTAGGAAGAACAAGTGTTTCTTGTAGCTTTTATGTCTATGCCTATTGGAAATTACAGATTGGAGGATTCTATAGAAATTTGTCCTTGATATTTGAGAGGCAACAAGAAAACCCAGGGAACTCACAACCATATCATTTCTTAAGTCTCAATGTCTCTAGGTAGCCCATATTCTTTTTCTCCCCTTCAGAGTCTTCGTATAATTTCTTACTGTACTATGTCGAAGGTAATTTAGTACTAAGATAAAGGACGTGGGAAGAATGAGGGTAGCCTATTTTAGCAGAAATAAAAATCCAATTCTATATTATTTTATTTTAAAAAATTATTTACTGAGTGACTACCAAGTGCAAGGTATCATGCTAGGTGATATGAAGATATTCAAGAATGCTTTCATGTCTGATCCCTCCAGAAGTTTATAATATATTTAGCTAGACAGAACATAGTGGCATAAAAAGGAATACAAGGTTTATATAAATATAAATATGTCATATAAAGTACTAAAACTTTTAAAGAAGGTGGAGTCCAATGTGGACTGGTGAAGACAGGAGGAAAACTGCAACTTAAGCTCAGAATCATTATATTAAAATTAATTTCATAACAAAAAATACTGATGTTTTTAAAGGGAATTGTGGTTCATTCATTGTATTATTTGATTATTTGTTTGTTGAGTAGAAAATGAGGCAGAAATAGAAGACAAAGTAAGTGGAAAGAGAAAGAACTGCATCTTGCATCTTCAACTAATACTTTTATTTGGAGGATATTATATTATGTATAGCATAATACCATATATATATTATGTATAGCAGTCTATCTTCATAAAGGCATACCTACAAATTTTTTGTATAGCTTCTCTATCTCCTTTCCACCTTTTCTTCCTCCTTTCCTTCTTTCTTCCTTCCTTTTTTCTGTCTTCATTAAACAAACATTTGCTGAGCTTTTATGTGTGTGTGCGCAACAGACAATATTGTAGATACAGTGTGTAAGATCCTTTCTTGGAGTTTATAGTCTAGTAAGAGAAATTACCAAGTACACAATTATCTACTTTACCAAACTACACACACACACACACACACACACACACACACACACACATATATATATATAGGTATAGATATGAAATACCATATAAATGGTACAGTAGAAATTCTTGGGACAATTCCTATTCTTTTATTATGCCTTCAGAAAGAGCATATATTTACCCAGTAAATATTCCACTTTTCTTTCTTCCCTAACATCCCTCCCAACTCTCTGGCCCCAGCTGCCATATCCAGACTTAAATTTGCATTTCAAATGAAGATTAGTAATCAAGCAAAGCCTGTAAATTCAACCCCACATTTAAGTAAGCAAGCTAAACATTTTTGGAACACTACAGAAGGAGGATCATGGAATACTGAAGGCAGAGATGATCAAAGCTATTTCCCAAGAAAAGATGGGAGAAATGAAGTAATACATTTTAGCTTCATTGAAATTAATTTAGAATTTCTCATTTTATAGCCCAATCATTCAGGTATTAAAAAATCCTCCTATAAGAAATTTGTTTAAAATGTTTCATTCAGCCCATGAGTGAAATTTTTCCTGTATTCAAGAAAAAGTCAAAAGAAAAACAACAGATGTTGAATTATAGGATTTCAGATGATGTATTTCCTTGGAATTCATGTAACTTTAGGGCATATTCATTTACTTAAATTGCATTTTATATATGGGTTGTCTGACAAGAGATTCTTCTTTAGAGTGGAGTAAAATGCAAAAAAAAGAAAAGAGGAAAATCTGAGTTCTCTTCTGCTGTGACTCTTCATGTCTTTAGGTAAGATCTTCCTTATGAATATATTGTTTTCTTTAGCCACACTTACACTGAATATGGAAGGACCTTACTTCCACTCTGAAAGCACACAGCCTGCCTTTCTAACATCTAGCAGACTCCAATCCTCTCTACTTTTGGCAATCAACTTTCCTTCTAGTCAGGTTCGTGTGCTATCATTCTCTGCATGAGTTGCTTCTTGCATGACAGTCAGGTTCAATATAAGAAAAAATACCTTGTATGCCTTCTATACCAAATAAAACTTCTTATCTTATGAATTTTTAAAGTAAAGAACTCATAAGAAAGAATTTTGTGAATGATCTTGTTTCCAAGATGGAATTTGCTGGGGGAAATTGTATAAATTATATAAATTCCAATGATGTTCCTCATGAGTCTTCCTTCCTACTCTTATTTTTCTTGCATGTTCTGGTAGTCATCTTCTTTTGCCTTTCTCTCTGTCTCTTTTTGCTTCTCTGTCTCTTGTCTCCCACCCCCATTTTAATTTCACCTTCTGATTCTCATTCCCATCCAACAACATATTTCTCTTTGTGGTAATTAATCTTATGCACGGTATATACTTTCACATAACAACTGAGATTTTTAGATTCAACACCCAAAAGGCTGTTCTGGTCTTTTACTGCTATTTGAAAAGACCAGGAAGCGTTTTTTAGAAATCTCTGACCTTAGCAACAAAACTGCATTTTGATGAAGCTGTCTATGCCTTTAAAAGCTCATTCATTCTCATAGGTTTGCTTATTTTCTGTACATAATCTACCCTGAAATGATATTTCTAGCCAGCACTTATTCCTAAATTTTGTTCCTTTATTTTCCTTTCTTTAAACCTATTACATGTCTATTATAAAATATTAGAACTATTTATTATAATATTAGAGACTGATACACAAATAGGCAATGGCCAGATCATATATAAAAAGGAACTCTGACCCTCAATCTACAACAACCAGCTCACAAAACAAACCAATCACCTTAAGAAGCCAGCCACTATCTAAAAGTCAGAGTTGTAAGACATCAGGCCACTATCACTAGCAATGGGTTCAAGGAGTCAAACAATAACCTCTGTAACAATCAGCCTAAAACAGCCAGGACTTGATTAATAATTGATACCTTTCAAAATTTTTGCCCCCACTTCTAGCTTAGAACCAACCAGAGAAAGTCAAAGATGCACTCTCCTAAACAATCAATCACACGTAATCTTTTTTTACACTATAAAGAGTGATTTTTTAAAATGTAAAAGCTGCTTTTATTTATTTATTATTTTTGAATTTTTTTTATTTCAGCATATTATGGGGATACAAATGTTTAGGTTACATATCTTGCCTTTGCCCCACCCAAGTCTGGCCTATAAATTCCCAATGCTAAAAGCCTCCAATCAGAGAATACCTAAAGCCTTACTTGTTTTCTATTTAAACTGTACACCTTGGTAAATTCACTGAAAATCATTTAATTGTACACTTAAAATGGAGTGTTGGTTGTACGTAGATACAGTTGGAGCACTATGTATGTACTCTATGGACTACTTTGACAGAGTAGATTTTTAAATGTAACAAATAAGTCAACTTGAGTGGTAATATATTTTGGGAAATCAGCTCACTATAAATTGTGACTGTAAACATTATACTGTAAATGCTTTGTAGTTTTCCCCCAATAAAAAAAAGAAAGAAAAAAAAAAGACTTAAACATAAGACCTGAAACTGTAAAACTACTAGAAGAAAACATAGGGGAAACTTTCTTTACATCGGTTTGGGCAATGATTTTTTTGGGGGGGATATGACCCCAAAAGCACTAGGAACAAAAGCAAAAATACACAAATGGGACTGCATCCAACTAAAAAGCTTCTTCACAGCAAAGGAATTATTCAACAGAGTGTAAAGACAATCTACAGAATGGGAGAAAATACCTGCAAATCATACATCTTATAAAGGGTTAATATCCAAAATATATAAGAAACTCAAATGACTCAATAACAAGAACCTCAATTACCTGACTAAAAATTGGGCAAAGGGCCTGAAAAGACATTTCTCAAAAGAAGACATTCCAATGGCCAATAGGTATATGAGACATGCTCAGCATCACCACTCATCAGGGAAATGCAAATTAAAAACACAATGAGCTATCACCTAACACCTGTTAGACTAGCTATAATCAAAGACAAAAGGTAAGTGTTGGTGAGGATGTGGAGAAAAGGGAACCCTTGCACACTGTTGGTGGGAGTGAAAATTAATGTAGCCATTATGGAAAACTATGTGACGGTTCCTCAAAAAATTAAAAATAGAACTACCAGATGACCCAGCAATCCCACTTCTGGGTATATTTCCAAAGGAAATGAAATCAGTATATCAAAGATATATCTGTATTCCTATGTTCATTGCAGCATTATTCACAATAGGCAAGGTATGCCATCAACCTAATGTCAATCAATAGCTAAACAGGTAAGGAAAATGTGTTATATACACACAGTGGAATACTATTCAGCCTTAAGAACAAAGACAATCCTGTCATTTGTGATAATACGGATGAAGCTGGAGGATATTATGCGAAGTAAGCTAAGTACAGAAAGACAAATACTGCATGATCTCACTTATGTGTGAAATCTGAAAAGTTGAACTCACAGAAGCAAAAAATAGAATGGTGCCCCCCAGGAGCTGGGGTGGGAAAGGGAAATGGGGAGATGTTGGCTACAGAATACAAAGTTTCAGTTAAACGGGATAAATGAATTCTATAGATCTGTTGTACAGCATGATGATTATAGTTAATAATATATTGTATACTTGAAAATTTCCGACAGTAGATATTAAATGTTCTTACCACAAATGAATGATAAGTATTTGAGGTAGCAAATATGTTAATTAGCTTGATTTAATCATGTTGCAATATATACATATATCAAATCACTTTGTACCCTATAAATACATGCAATTTTTATTTGTCAATTTTATCTTAATAAGGCTGGAGGTGAGGCGTTATCTTAGAGAGTTGAACATGCATGTGTCCTATGACCCCAGAAACCTCCTTCCAGAATTTTCATGGCAGCATCACTTGCATTAGCAAAAAATTAGAACTAGAGAATGAATAAATAACTTGTAATACATTTATACGGTGGAATTCCACACAGAAATAAAAGGAAATAAAAGTGAATGAACAAACATGTATAAAAATACACACCATATCTTACAGTTCACATAACACTCAATGATATATTGGGTAGGGATGCACACAGGTAGTAAAACTAAATGAAATGCACAGGGATATTAAACATTACCCTTGAGGGGGAAGGAGAGAGATGCAGCAAAGGCAGCTGGGCCTCACTGGCACTGGTGATTCTCTATCTCTTAAGCTTCATTGTAAGTACCAAGGTATTCATTTTAGTTTTGTTTGTACTATATACATGGTACAACCATAGATAAAATTATATATATACATTTCTTTAGTATACATGAAATATTTCAGACAAAAGGCTTTTGTAAGTCAATGAGTCATGAAAACCCAGTGCTTCATGGTTATGAGGGAGTTGGGTTACCTTGAATCTTAAGAGACAGAGCTTTGGACCAGAAGGAGAAGTTCTGACTCTGGCATAAGCTGGCTATTTTGTGATTCTAGAAAGTCATCAATAAGCCTCAGTTTCTTAATTTATATCGTGAGGCAAGTAATTTCTCTTAAATTTATGGTGGGGTTAAAAGAATAAAATATATATGAAGGTGCTCTGGAAACTGTTAAGAAACCATATGCTACCATAGGTGAATATAAAGACCCTAAAAACACGAACAGGTTGTAATTTTTCTTCTAGTCCAAAGAACTGTGTGTCCATCCACCATCTCCTTTTACAGTTGCCCCAATGCTCTTTCTTTCAAAAGTCATAAAAGCAGTCAGAAACCATCTTAATTTTTCCCTCGCCATGTGCAGAGGGGAGCCCCTGCAGCTCTCAGACCCAGCTGCCTTGGATTCACTTCAGCAGAACCGTTAGTCCTGCCTTCCTCCTCAGATGTGTACATGAGACCTTCTCAAAGGGCCAAGCTTAGCCAGCTGAGGGGTGGGCTTGACAAGCCAGGAAGAGCATGGTGACAAATCCTTAAGCCCATTTAAATTAGTAAATAACAATCCCAACTTCCCAGTGTGGGGTGCAAATCTTGCCATGAGTGACTCCTCAAAGCAAAAAGAGTCACAGATTCCAGAGTTCATTAGAGAAACATTAAAAGGCAAAAGAGAAAACAGGAAAATCCCAGTAGAAGATTGTCACAGTTGATGGGAAGGTGCCACCTGTTCTTCTCCCTGCCCAGGTACCTGCTGCCCCACTAACTCCAAGGTCTCAGCTTCCATCTGGCCACTGGCAGTTAGAGGGTATACTCCTTCCTTCAATGGAAGCCCTTTTGTGTCCCCACCAACCACCTCTCTTGAAATCTGTGAATTAAGGGGAGCTTGATAATCCCCCTCTGTCTCATGTTCCCAATCACACCAATCACATTTCTCTTTCCAAAGACACAACAAAAGACACACCTATAGTGCCAGTAGGCATAACAATAAAAGTTAGCATCACAAGTCACCATGGCTCTCCATGTCTCTTTGAGGTGAGCCAGAGAAAAATCCAGAAGCAGTCTTTTTAGGACTCTCTTTGCCCCTCACCCACAAGCCTGCTTTCCAAACACCTCTGTACAGGGCAACTGTCTACATGAAACTACTGTGTGCATCCTCACCTTGGCCTAGGCTCTGAACATGTCCTCACTGGATAGGAGGGCCTTGAATTCCTACTGTCAGCAATTCAAGCTGCATTATCTGGATATCAGTGAAAATTAAAAGAGCCTCATCATCTTGCTACCAGCCATAGCAAGTCAGCCTGAAAGGCATGAAGTCATCCCTAGGAAATCTGGGTTCTTACTGGCTTCCAAGGCTCTATCATTGGATCTAATGAAGGACGAATATCATGGTCTTGGCAGCCAATGAAGAGAAAGGGATAAGAAGAATGGGAATAAAAAATCAAGGATGGGAAAGGAATAATAAGGATGAGAGTCAATCATCATCTGACAAGGGGCCTGGATTCTAGCCCTACTCTACCCCTCGCCATCTCTGGGTCTTGGACAAGGCTCCCTTGGGGGTGAGTGGCTCTACTTGAACTGCACAATGCTCCCACAGGGCATTTGCAGCCTAAGCACTCTGTGGGTCTAACTCAAATGAAACCCAGTTTTAGCCACATTTGATTGCTTCCAGGAAGTGAAACTTAGAGAACTAGTATGCAAGGTATGAGGAATATGAAGAGGGTCATGTTATAAGACATGAAACAAGTGGGGTACAAATGAGTAAGCTTTGAGAAACCTGGGACAATGAAACTATGGGGCATGGGTGAATTATTCCAGAAAGTCTTTTAGTCAAAGTTTAAGAGGGTCCCTTAAAAATAGATCTCTTCTTGCTCTTCCCACCAAACTTAACACAACATACAGTACAGAGCAGAAACTTTGTGTTTATTAAATAAGGGAGACTAGGACTGAGAACATCTACTAGAGAAGGGCTGATGATAGGATTTGCACAACAGGAAACTCCTGCCCAAAACATGGCAATTTGGAGTATTATGAGAAAGACCTGGAGCCCTTCCAAAAGCAAAAAGGAGGCAACCCAAGAGGGGCAGTGGGAATAGGGTGACTGACCTCCAATAAGAAAGATGGTGCACTGGACCTGTTTTGGTAAGGGATAGACCACACTGGGTTAGTTATCCACAGTGTCCAAGCCCTTGAGTTCCCCTTGAGACCAGTACTACAGGCATTCACAACATAGCACTGTCTTGAGGGATACGATCTGTGGCTGCAAAACAGCTTGTTATGAGGACAATGCACAATAATAGATATAAAAATCATTTGAAAAGTTAAAAGTGGGCTATGTGGGCAAGGCAAAGAAATGTTTTCTTTGTAAGCATGCTCCTGGGAGGGAAGAAATCTTCATTTGTTCACCAAATTCTCATTTAGCACTTACTATGCAATAGACGTGTTGTTGGGTGTTACATATGATACCTGTAACTGTCTGCCACTTTACAGCTTGCAAAACACTTTCACACAGAGAATCCAGAGAGAAACGCAGTCTTTGCAATACTTTAAGCCCCCAAAGTCATACAGACCCCTTTAATTCATAGGCTGTCAAATCACAAATTAAAATTCATCTGTTCATTTTCTGTAGCATGACACTAAAAAGGCAAAAAGAAATAGATTAAAAAATCTTTTGTTTAGGGAGAACATCCATCTTGAATGGGAATGTGGTATTATCACCAAAGAAGAAACAAAGCAAGTTGACAAACCTAATGAAGACCAGAGGAGGAAAATCTGATAAAAACAGTGTCTTAAACCCAAGCATAAGAGCATGGAACACAATCCTGTAAGAGACTGAAAAATTACAAGCTGAGTAAGATTCAGCAGGAAAGTGAGGACAAAAATCACAAGTCCTGGGTTTTGGTACCAGCTCTGCCACTGGCTGTTTGTGTGGCCATGGGAGCTGCGTTTGTCTCATCTTCCAGACACAGACTTTTATCCAGTGCCACTGCATAAAGTGGCACTTGCTAGATTGGAAAATACAAAGATGCATAAGATGCCACTGCTGTACTTAAGTCGATTCAATCTTCAAAGGAGACAAACAAGTAAACTAATAAAAAATGGCATCTGCTATAAATTGGACATAGATGAAATTAGGAAGGAAGGAGGTTCCAATTCTACAGAAGGAACTAGGGAAGGTACTCAGGGAAAAGGACATTGCATTTTGAAGGATAAATAGCAAATGCATGGCGACACCAGCTGCTGAGAAAATGTAGGCTAGCTGCTAGTCTTTGCTGGAAGGGATAATGCAAGTTCAAGAGTGGCCATACGGAGTCTAAGATGCCAGGGAGCAGCAGGGTGGGAATGTCTCACCCTTCTTGGTCCTCCAGTTTCCTTCCCTGTGACACGCAGAACTAACAAAAAGATAGACTGCCTCCCTCCTAGTCTGAGCACCTTGGAAAATCAGTTCTCATCTTGAAGCCCTTGTTGTACTTAAAACTATTGTGCATCCCATCTTCTTTCGAAGGAGGCTAAGAAAAACCTAACAAAATTGACTGAACTATGGTCATGTGGAGTCCCATTGTCAGAGTTTGCTCAGGCAATGAGGTGCTCCAAAGGGCAAGGATCTGAGTAACCACTACAGGGTAATGGGACAGTCATTAATGCTGCTCACACAATATTTTTGGCTCTTTGCCTTCTCGGCCCCTGACAGTGGGTGGGGCCGCACAGCCAGTTTTGGCAAATACGCTTAAGACCAAAGACTTCATTGCCAGGGTAAGAACCTCCAGAGCTCTCCCTATCCCTGCCACAACAAGAGAAAGCATGACTGACGTGGAGCAGGCGAGGAGGAGCAGGAGGTGACAAGGTCAGGGAGCTCCATCAGCCCAGGTTCCAGAGGATGAGCCATAACGCCTTGCCCAGAGCCCCCAGCTGACTAGACGACAGGTGACACAGCCAAAGATTAAGCAAGCCGTGAAGTTCGCATTATGACCTTCCTTTTATAGACTGGAAAACTGAGAGTTAATGAAGTTCAATAACTTACTCACAGCTAGTAGGTGGCAGACCAGGATTCAAATCCTTATCTGGCTCTATTCAGATACAACTCCATTCCCCCAGGGACTTGATGTGATTTCCTTTAGTCTGTGGGTTGTAGGAAATCTTCAAAGGTTTCTACTTAAGACAGTAACATGATTAGATGTATTTTTAGAAAAATAGTTCTGTTTGTGCCAAAACCTAAAGATGAAGAAGGGACATCATTTGGCAGGTTATGGCAGAAACCTGGTGCGGCCCCATCAAGGACATCAGAAACACACAGGAGGATGGGGAGAGCCACAGATGTTTCACAGGATGGAAAGGCATTGGCAGACCAAATAAGGAAGAGCCAGAATTCCAAAGGCCCCCAAGATGGGTAAGTGGGTGTGTTAGTAAAGAGAAGACGTGGAGATTTTACAGGAAATGAATTTGGTCTGTGGCAAGCTTGAAGCAATTCATTCCAATCTACCGCATAATACAGCTTTGCAGCAGAGAGGTAGAGGCGGGGGATATGGACCTGGGGGTCACAAGGACATAGGCGGCTTACAGCTGTGATACTGAGATCTCACAGCAAGAACAGGGCAACAAGGCTCAGAATGGCTCCCTGTGGGGAACAGCCAGGAACCGGGGAGGAAGAACACACCCAGTCCCTCTCCACTGGACTTCCACGCCTTGACGTCAGGCATGGCCACCTGGCCAGTCGCGACCAATGAAGAGTGAGTAGAATCGTCACGGGGCACTTCTGTGCTAACACAGTTAGCTGGCAGTGCTCCGCGCCCCAGCCTCTCTCTGCTGCCAGGGTGACTGCGAGTGCCTGCGGAGATGGTGGCATGAGAGCAGAGTGGAGTCTCCATCAGCCCGGGTCTCTGAGTGGCACATACGGGAAGCAACTTTGACCCTGCAGCTTCAGCAACAGAGCTGAAGATGTCTCTCACTAATGCTGACAGGGCGTGCTCAGAAATGCAGGAGGCGAGAAATCTCAGGGAAATCTAAGGAAAGGTCTCAACGAGGTCATCAGCGCTTCAAGGAGGTGAAAGAGCTTCCAGATGGAGAGAGACCCCTGACTGGGCAATATGGATTCATGGAGGATAATTGAGGGCAGGGACCTGGGGCAGTGAAGCTTGCTGTTGTGTGCACCTGTGTCTGGCGAAGTACAGAGACCAATCTCAGGAGGATTTCCTTGTTTGGCTCTGCATTTCCGGAGGCAGGGCGTGCCAGATGCAGGGTAGGCTGGGCTGGGCTGCCTGTGAACTGGAGAACATGTGCTGGAGGAACACACAGCTCCTCCACTCTCCTGGCCCTGTAGGTTGGCGGCCTATGTGTTGCTCACGGTGGCAGTTTTCACCCACTCAGGCCCATTTGGTGGTCAAATCCCTGGCTTGTGCTCTCACCCTGAATCACATCCCTCACCCTGACAGTTGGAGGCTCACGCATCACGGCACATCAGACCTGCCTCCTTGAAGGTATCCAGCCCATATAGACAAGAGGGGCACAGCACCCACACCAAAAGCCCATTCTCTGCCCAGGGAACATCTCCAGGGCCGTGGCCCAAATGCCCATTTAGACTCCCCTCACTCTCTGCTTCCCCTGCCTATATCTTGATTCCTGCTCTCTGTCTAGCTGCTGAGCTTGGGGACCTGAATTTAGAACATCAGCTTTGCCCAAGCTTTGATCCCCTCTTGGACATGGATTTGCTTGTTAACTCTGCACATGTCTATAGCAAATAACAGGAGGGCTGCCTGCCCTGAGATCCCCAGGTCACTGCCCGGCCAGGCCTGCTCGTAGACCAGCCATTGAAAAGGGAAGGATATTGAACAGCCCCCTCAGAACCCCATCCCTACGGCACTGTCCTGATGGGTAATGTGCCTTGTGACTGGTTCCTCTGCCCTCCACCCCACCCCCGACCAAGCCAGCCCTGAGGGACCTGGAAGGAAAAGTCTGTGAAAGTGCACCTTTCCCCCATTTCCCTGTTTAACATGCTCACCCCTTTCACACGTTTACACTGGATCCCTGACATTATGTCCTTATCCTCTTGGATAAGGACCCCTGGCCCCCCGAGTTTGCTTCCTCCAAAGCCGTTGCCATTCTGTGCATTTCCGGAGGGGCAGCAGAGTGCAGGATAAAGCTCATGGGCTTCTGGATTAAGAGAGACCTAAGTTATAATCCTGTCCCCCAAATATTGATGGGGGAATCCTGGGGAAAGTACACAATCTCCTGCAGGCTGTATTTCCCCATCTGTAACGTGGGGAAACAGCCTGTCTTGCCAAGTTGTTGTGAGGATTATTTACAAAAATTCTCTAGCATATTGTGGTTATCTAGTGCATTTTGCTAACTTTCTCATTTTTTACCACATTCCTTCATCTTTCACAACTCCATCTATTTCCAAGCTATTAAAATGACTCTGTCCTGCCTGGGTACCTCTCTCCTCAGGCTCTGTGATTCTTAGGTGCCAATAAGTGAGTTGTGCCAAGGTGTTAATGAGTATGAGGGAGAAAATGTAGCTTTCATCACTTACCATATTTGTAGTTATATAGAGGCTGTTACAAAGCCTTAATTCACAGATCAAATGGATAATAGAAAATTCATGTTTCACAGGGGACCAGTTTAGGTGGCCGTTAATGATCATAGTTATATGTTATTAACATCTACTACGTGCCAGGCACTATGCTAAGTTCTTTGTGTTCATTATCATTGTGTTCTTTGGTTCATTTAATCAACCAAAAACTCTATGGTGTATTATGATTCCCACTTTACAGATTGATAAACTGAGGCTCAGAGGGTTGGAACATTTGCCCATGGTCACACACCTAGTTAAATGAAAAGTTCGAGTTGAAGCTTGAACCCACTAATCCGAAATTGCCATGCTACACTGCCTCCCTCTTTGGGTAAGTGGCCTTTCCAAAAACCTTCAAATCACCATTGACTTTTTATGTTCGTATTTACCCCCAGCCTTCTAAAAATCCTAACATCTGTTTAGTATGTCTTTAGTAGATGTGTTAGAGATGAAGCAACACAAGAAAATTCTTAACAGCAGTAAACACTTTATAAACAGGACCTATTATTATTGCCATTATTGTTATTAAATCCATCCCTTTGCTACTGCTCCCAGATAGTGGTATGTTTACAGGGGAATGGTGACTTTGTTTCTGATTTCTCATTTGTCTTAAAAAAAGAAAAAAAAAAAAAAGCTCTTTCTTTTGAAATAATGTGCATCCTGATATCCAACCTCAAAGGCATGGCCTGGGTGGAGTAAATACTCTCTCAGTCCTGTTTTAGAAGCGGCCTAACCTAACTTCTGTGCTGGGCACATTTGCCACAGTGCAGCGTGGCTGGCAGAGGGGCACCACCATGGTCCTCACACTGGGGCAGCTCAGAGCTCCTGGAATATTAGAGTTGGGGAGACAGCAGAGGACCCAGACAAGCAGGTGTTCCTGCCCACAGAACAGGCCTGCAAGCTAATCTTCCTAAAATACCACATCGTGTGGTCATCCTACTTCTTCGATCCAGTGCCCACAATAACTCTACACATGCAGGATGAAGTTTAATCCCCTCTGTTCCGAGGCCCTGCAGGATCCAGCCAGACAGAATGAAACCAGCCTTGTTTCCACCCCTCGCACATGCAACGTCCTTTCTATCCCACAAATAAATTAGGGCCTGCCTCAAAGCTGCTGCTCATCCCATGTTCTTGCCTAAAATATTTCTCCCTCCCCCCAACTCCACACTATCCCTTGGCTTATCTGAGTTCTGGCTACCTTTCAAAGCCCAGTTCAAATCCCACCTCTTTCCCAAAGCTGCTCTTATGATAGAAGCCACGGTGGCATCTCCAGTCATAGAATGCCTATTGCAGGATGTCCCATATGGAAGGATGTGGCAGATTTTAGCTTTCTGGGCAGGACCAAAAGCCCATAAGAGAAAGGATCAGGTTTCATATTTCATTCAAACTTTCCTGTGTTTGGTGATCAGGTCGCATACTAGCCAAGTGTGCTATAAAGATAATTTCTGTTTTGTGACTACTCTTTCCCCACTGACCTACAATGTAAGGATCAAAAGTACGTGCACTGGAATTTCTACATTCCTTGAACATGACCAAAAAATCCAATCTGAGATGGTATTGCATCCTTTAAAATTACATCTCTAAAGGGAAAAAAAGACTTTCCAATCAAGCAAAACTACTGTGGGGATCAATCCATAATTGTCCTTTTATTCTCCTCCTGATTATGGAGCCAACTGAGAGACATAGGATATACAGGAGTGAGATACGTAAAGACAAAAATATCAGTTTTATTGCTGCTAAAGCCAGTTGGAGAACATGACTTTAGGTCTATCTTTTAGATCTGTCATTAATATTTACTGCAGAATTTTGAACCACTCAATCATAGGTACAATCACACAAGCCCGGATCTGCCCTACTACAGGTCACTCAGAGCAAAAAGGAGTGGAGGGTCCATGCAGCTGGAGGGCAGGAGAAAGAGGCTGAGGGGGGCACGCCCAGTCCTTCTAAGCCCACCAACAACGAGCCAGGAGGAATGAGCAAAAGGTCAGGATAGGGGCGCCTAGAAGTGTTTTCTGGAGGAAGTTCCCCCCCAGGGAAACGGAGGCTCCCCTCACTCATGAATGGCTATAAAATACAGGATGCATTATGCAAATGTTAACCCTCTAACTGGTTAATATCTGAAAAGGGTTGGAAATTAGATTTAACCTTTGCTGATACAGAGAACCAACTCCATGATTTGTTTATTTCAGTGAGAGTTGCTGTTCTCCTTGGGGGATATTAGTTCACCTACATATCATCTGCTGAGCTTGACATGGATTATTGCCAAACACTCACTTATTGGAGTCTAGCCAGAACACACATAATAAGGAGGGCCTCACACTTGATCCTGAAATAAGCACTCATTCATTCATTCAACAACCACACATTAATTACCGTGTGCCAGACATCGTGCTTCACAGTAGAGAGATCACAGTGTACGAGATGGAACAGTGCAGTTCTGTCAAGCCAGATCCCACTATCAAGCAAGCACAAGGGGGCGGCAGGATTCCCAAATTCAATCAGTTCTAAGAACAAGCATGTCAGCGGATGGATTGGTTCAAAATGCTGTTAGATAAGCACTGATTATATGATGGAAGGATATGTACTGAAATGCCCAGGGCCATTCTAATGAGGGAAAAATGAACACTATTTGAACCAGGACAAGGGGGTACAGGAATACCTTTGTTAAAATACATTTTTTAAGAGTAAACAATTCTAAGATGCTTTGGGTACATTTCTAATTTGAGTATGGTAGACAAACACATCATGATCTACAAATCCCTGTTGGCTTTCACACTTTATGCTTCTCGATGCTTCCTTCTTTTGTGTAAGTTCCATACAGCTCTGGGGAGCTCTGCTGGGGAGAAGAGCCTCAACAATAGGGACTTCGTGTTCTAAACTGTTGTAGTGAGAGTGATTCGGCACACACTGTCACTTGGGCTACAGTGAAATTCACTGAAAGCAGCAAAGCCGAGCTATAAGAAAGGGCGGGTGGGAGGAAGGAAAGGAAGGAGCAGCGGAGCAGGAAGACAGCCCGGCTTGCAGAGGGCTCTGGAGCAGCGTGCGCTTCACACACAATGCACAGGGTCCCTTTTGTCAGAATCCTTTAGCGCATTGTCCGGAGCCCAGGAGGCTGCGGAGAGCATTCCAGCCCCGGTGGCAACCCCACCACCTTTGCCAGGGTCAGCCAGGGGCAAGCAGCTTTGACAGTCCAGGCCCCCAGAGAGCAGCGAGAAGTGCTAACAACCTCTTCGGTGTATCCTTTGCTTCACCATCACGGTTTCTTTATTGTTATTATTTTAATTCTTTCCCTTCTGGGCTCCCCTGCCTTCCCATGCAAAACTGGTTCAGAGATGCCACTTTTGGAGCTCATTATGTTGTCATGGCAACTGGAATTTTCAAAGTTTCTTTCTCCTCCATGAACTCTCCTTCCCCATTCCCATCTCTTACCACATACATGTTTCGCATGAGAAACAAAACATGGAAGAAAATAGGACCGATATCTGCAGCAGGTAAGTTTCTCTCTCACACTCTCTATTTTAGCACAGCATGTCCCTACTGGGTACATGAAATTACCCCTGTTCCCACTGTCTCCAATTAACACCCTAGACTCCCAGTCACCGGCAATGTCTGGGAGCAAGGCCTTGGGTGGCAGCCATCAGCTGTGCCTCCTCCTCCTCCTCCTGCCTCCTCTCTTCCTGCAGAGCGCAGATATATTCCTTCCTGCTTATGTAAACCACGAGCGTGCTGCGTCTTATTTATCATTTGTTAGCCCCTGAAAACAACAGCAACAACTGTGGGTGAGGGAAAGAGAACACACCTCAGCCTTACTTCACGGGGATCTCTCTGGAGAACAGAGAAACTACAGCTGCCAAAACGGAAGGAAAGGCAATCCCCAAAGAAAATTTGCTAAATTGACTGTTTAATTATAACATTAACCTTTGTTATCAAAACCCAGGTGAGGCAGAGAGGGACAGGGAGCAAGAACAGGGAAGAGAGAGGCTGCACTTACACCTGAATGCACGCGTCGGGAAGAGCTGACGGCCGGCCTCCCACCCAGCCTGCTCACCCGCGTGGGGGCAGCTCTTGTGCCCCGGCGTGCTGAGTGGACCTGCAAGGGAAGCAGTTGTTTGGTCCACACAGCTGCCAGGGAGTTTGGCACCCTGAGGGCCTCTGCTCCGGCTCTCTGTGCCGGGGTCCAGATGACCTGAGATTGGCTGTCAGGACAAGAGCACTCACCATGGCTGGCGGCAGGGTCTCTCCTTCCTCCTCCGCTGCCACGCTGCCCACCAGGGAGAGGTGAGATGACTGGGGCCAGGCAACACTGAAATTCTGAGCCAAGGGAGTGTGGACCTGACAGATGGAGCCTTGCCCAGATTAGGGGGACAGTGTCCAGCGGCTCTAAGACAGAATGACCCTATGGCTACTGAGACCTAGTACTTTTAATTTATATGTCTAGTGAGATTGAGATTAGACTCTGTGGCATCAAACGTGATTGATGAGTGTTTTAACTGAGACCCTGCTTACTGGCTCTAGCGTCCATCATTGGTAACAGAAGAAGATCCCCAGTTGCTTAAGTCATAAAAGCTCTAGACTCTGGTGTGGCTTAAATTGGCCATTAACAGGATTAGGTGTATAGCTGGGGACCTAAACAGCGGGAATGGGGATGCTGTGCTCTGTGGTGAGGAAGAAGGTGAAGGGGCAGGCAGGCTGAGCAGGACAAATGCGCACTGGGATGAAATGGAATGGGGGGCGCGTCCAGGGGAAATGGGTGACAACCACAAGCTGGCAGGGCGGGCGCTAGGGCGGGGACTGCTGAGTGTGGTCGGTCATCAGGAGTAGACCACATCACAGGAGAGGGGTGAAGTCATGTTGACTGAAACTGCCCGGGCTCTGGCTGGCTGGTGGGATGGGACGGGAGTGTCCTGCCCAGCGTCCCAATCCCCAGAGCACCTATCCCCTGGTCCTGTGAGGGGTATCCTCTTTCTGGGCAGTGGACCACCTGCTCCTCCAACCCACTGCATTCTTCAATCCTGTTCTCCTTCTGCTTCTTTTAACTCGCCTGTTCACTAACAGCAGCAGAACTGTTCTTGGCACATAGTGGGTGCTCAACAAATGTTGAATGAATGAACTACTTCTGGAATGGACAAGGAGTGTACGCTCCAGATGCCACCCACATCCGTGTAGTCCTTCTTTGGGTTTGAGTTCTGAAGCTGTGGGGGACAGCTCTTACACATGCCGACAGGCGTGACCCTGCCCACCTCTTTCTGCTTCTCTATCTGAGGGATCTCTGCAGTCCCCAGGAGCTCGATCAGCCCACAAGCAGGGCAGCCCAAAAGTGTCATCACTCAATGGGGGACAGCAATTGATGGAGGGAGGAAACACATACACACACATATACACAAATATACACATACACACATACATCTATCTCCCAATTTCCCAGTCCCCTGGGGGAGCACTTCTGAGATCCATCTACATGGATCCCTCCGTTGGAGGGATCGCGGTGGACTAAGCCTCAGCAGTCCATACTGGTAACCCTCTCAATTAACACGTGCTCTTTTGCTTTTTCTCTGCCTCAATTTCTCCTCTCACTCTCATTTGCAGCCACAAATTGCCTCCCAAATAAACTACCTATACTGCCAATTCTTTTCCTAGAGTCTTCTTTTGGGGAAACTCAGCTTGAAACCCTATATATTAGTCCATCAAATAATTTTCCTCCCTGACAGAGGACGAGGAGGAGGAAAGGGGGATATTAAACCAGGGGAGAGCAAAGGAGCATGATTGCAAATACACACACCATGTACTTTTCACATTTTTCCTGAAGAAAACCTTGACCAGGGCTGAAAGACTATATGGATGAGAGATATCTGGAAGGAAGAGAAATTTCTGATTAACTTATCCATAAAAATGATGAGCACAGCCCAACCTAGAGACAGATATTTGCTACTGCTTCTGAGGACAGTGCTGAGGACAGGGGCCAAAAATGAATGACCGCAGGAAGAACTGGGCACTCTGGAGCCAGACAATCTGCAACACAACTTGGCCTTGAGGTTCCCCCTGACCGTTTTAGGCCTTTCCCCCCACTATTCATAGGTGTATGCAGAGGGTCTGCAGGGATTGGTGATACCAATGCAAGCATAGCCCTGGTTTCCAGATCATTGTCTTTGGAGGGAATATTAAGTTGCTTAATCCACTAGGGCAACTTTCCTCACTAGTTCACATAGACGCATCATTTTTAACAAAACTCAGTGAAGAATGGAGTGTCCCATGCAGGTAAATTGGTATATTCAAGATACTATTGCTCAGTTATTTTTATTTATTTTTTTTAGCTCAATTGGTTGGTAAATCACATTTTCAGAGTGACTGACACTGTCCACAAGAGAAGCACAAGCATCACTTCTCCTGCAGGAAAGAGCAAAGAGCAGTGTGTCGGCTGAGGAAAGCACGTCCATAGAACCCAATGCCAGGGGCAGAGCAATGCTGACCACAGAGGTCTGGCCACAATTCTCTCGAGTCTGGTTGTTCCTTCTTCCTAAGATGAGAATCAAATCTGCTACCCAAAGCCTGTTCATTTCCTTCCTAACGTTTCCCACTCTTTGTGCTATTTCTTGGTTTACTTGCTTGTTTTCTGTCTTAGCTATTAGGATACCCAAGTTCACAAGAGCAAGGGATCCAACTTCTTGTTCACTGTCAGACCTAGAGTGCCCCACATGTGGTGCTCAACAAATGCCTGCTGAATAAGTATTTTAACAAATGATAAGTGAGTAATTCTCCCCCTTAGCTTCCTCTACTTAAAGTTAGCTTGTATCTTCCTTGAGTTCTTGTACACTAGGGCATTAATGGCTGGTAATTAGATCATCCCTCTCTCATATTATATTTGATCACTGGGTACCTTGATCTAAATGGAGAGTATAATGTGGAAATGCAGTGGTAAGAGGATGGAGGAAATGCTTCTCTGTGTACAGCACAGAAGGTCGTGGTGGAGGGAAGGAAAATCACATCCATTCTAAGCCCCTTAGTCAACTCTGACACACGTTCAGGGGCCTCCTCTGGTCTGGTCAACTTCAACCTTTGGACTTGTCAGCTGCTAAACAGATTAGTTATCAAATCTAACATAGGTAAGGGTAGTGTGGTCCCTTTAACAGATTCTGGGGTCCCTGCTGGCCCCCAAATGCTGTTCATTTCCTGGGTTCTCTGTGGAACATGGCATCTCCGTGCTCTCCTGCATATCAGAGTTTGTTTTAACAGGAAAGAGTAATCTCAACATTTTTGCTAGATGAGGAATATTTTGGGACGCAATGATAATTAAGTGTTGAGAATGTAGTGATGCACTTGACACCAAGGGGAAAATAAAGAACTTTTAATTCAACGACAACCCTAACAGCATCCGAACCTAACAGCTAGAAACACCAGGCACCTAGTATATAACCCAATTGCGAGGACTGTGATTATCAACCGAGGAAATTGGGAGGTATTATTTCAGCCACCTCGGTGTGCGTGTGTCAGCAAGTGCATAGAAAACATGTCTAATTATAGGGGCTTGACTAGGAGCTATAAGCTCAGAGTGAAGTGAGGCCCTAACACCATTACAAATTTCCTTGTGGTGAAGCCAATTACTATGAGATTCTATAGACCAGAAAAAGAGAAATAAGTTCAAACAAAAAAATATTTTTTCTCATCTTGAAAAGCCTAAGATTTTGGCATTAAAGCTACAGTGAAGGGAGAATACCAGATAAATTACTACAGAAAAAAAAAAAAAAGCCTTTACAAAGGCCCTCAAAACAGAACTGATTGCACTGGGGTCGTGTCTGTCATACCAATAATGACAAAGGCTCCCTCTTTCCCCACCCAATGGAGAAGGCCCGTGGCCCAGTTCTTAGAGTTGTCCTTTGACATGAGCACAATTATGGGGTTCGACTACAGGGCTGGGGGCTCAGCTCTTCAACAATATAAAACTTAGGTTCTGGGGAATTATACCGTTGAAAACAATGCCCAGAATCTCGAGAAAATTTCTGATGAATACAGACATCCCACAAACAGGAAGCTGGCCTTTGATTTGTTCACTCGGGGGCATTTACTGGGAGCCTGCCCTGTGCTTATTAATTATCCTTGCTAAGTGCTGGGGAAGAGAAAACGAACTCACTGTGGTGCCTGTGCCCTCATAATTCTGTGAAAGGGGCAAAGACCTCCACAAAGAACTCTAAAATAAGGTAACAAGTGCTCTAGTAGAGGAGTATATATAGTGCAATGGGGGCCAAGATGAGAAGCTCGACCTTGGAGGATGAGTCAGAGTTCCCCAGGCAAGTGAGGATGTGGGTGGAAGTAGTTGTCGGGGTTGGTTATTTCTAGGCAAAGAACCGATTACCTGGGAAATCCAGAAACAGTGAGCTGTGTGGCCAGGCTAAGGCAGAGGAAACTTAAAAATGAGGCTGAAAAAATAGGTTGGGGCTAAGCTAAGCTTTGAGAGGTCATATAAGACAAAGAACATTCATTTGGACTCTTTCTTTAATAAATTAATGGTGGAAGAGGCTAATAGTTGAGGCTTTGTTTTGTGATTAATCTGTTTTAAAGTCTTTAACTGCCAAAATTTGGCTGGGCTCCTCACACCTGTAATCACAGCACTCTGGGAGGCCCAGGTGGGAGGATCACCTGAGCTCAGGAGTTCGAGACCAGCCTAAGCAAGAGCAAGGCTCCATCTCTACTAAAAATAGAAAAAATTAGCTGGGCGTGGTGGTGAACGCCTATAGTCCCAGCTACTTGGAAGGCTGAGTCAGGAGGATTGCTTGAGCCCAGCAGTTTGAGATTGCTGTGAACTAGGTTGATGCCATGGCACTCTAGCCCAGCAACAGAGCCAGACTCTCAAAAAAATAAAATAAAAATAAAAATGTCTTTAACTATTAAAATTAAAAGGTATTAACTCTGTATTCATCTTTTCTACCCCATGTTGGTTTTCTTGTTATTTATTCTTTTACTGAGAATTTACTGGTCTATAATATTAAAAATTACAATTTAATCATCATTGATCTATATTGTCTTATGATTTCAAGATAAATTTGTGATACTTATTGTTGTTCATTGGATATTATTGTTTTAAGCCAATAGGTAAGACTGTAGAAAAACCAGAAATCTCATGCATTGCTGGCAAGAATGTAAAATAGTACTGCCACTCTGGAAGACAGAGAGGCAGTTTCTTATAAAACTAAACACGCATTCCTATTCAGCCCAGTGATTATACTCTTGGGCATTTATCCCAGAGAAAGGAAAATTTATGTTCACACAAAACTCTTGCACACAAATGTACACAGCAGCCTTATCTGTAATAGTCCCAAGCTGGAAACAACTCAAATATGTTCCAGGGAGTGCAAGTTAAACAAACTGTGGTATATTCATACCGCAGGATACCATTCTGAAATGAAAAGGGATGAACTATTGATATATGCAATAACCTGGCTGTATTTCAAGGAAATTATGCTAAGTGAAAAAAAGTCAATTTCAAAAAGTTACATATCATGTGATTCCATTTAAATAACATTCTTGAAAATAAAATTAGAAAGATGGGTTGGGGGATGGAGGACAGTGGTTGACTATAAAGGGTAGCCTGAGGTGTCTTACGATGATAGGACAGTCCCGTGTCTTGATTGTGGTGGTTACACAAATCCACACATGATAAAATTGCACGGAATAACACACACATTAACAAGTGCACATAAAACTTGCAAAATGTGAAGAAGCTCCATGGATTGTACCAACGCCTATTTCCTGGTGTTAGCATTGTACTACAGTTAGGCAAGATGTGATCTTTGGGGGAAATTTGGAGAACAGTACCAGGAGAAAGATTTCCTGGTAAAATTTTTTTTTGCAACTTCCTGTGGCTCTGTAATTATTTCAAAAGAAAAAGAAAAAAAAAAAAGCATGACAGGCCCTCCACATTACCAAGTTCAACAACTACTTTTCAGTCTATCGTGTATTGTATCTCCATGACTCACTCAGCATTTGGGGTCTTTTCATTCCTTTTTGAAACCCTGTACTTCTTTATCCTCTATGACGTGATGCTTGTGTGATGTCCTTTTGAAAATCTAGATGTTTTCTTAAACAGTTAATGTTTCTGGAAACCTCTCTCCATGGCTCTGCTTTTTCTTCCCTACATGCCATCCATGGATAACCTCACCTATCTGTACCACTTCCCCTATCCTGCTCACAGTATTTCACATCTCTTCTTCCTCTGTTCTTAAGGCACCGACACTGGCTGATCCTATCTACTTGTTCAGAACCTCAAACTCTCCATGTCTGAAACTGAACCCATCTCCCTCCCAGAACAAGTGCTTTTTTCCTTCCTCTATTTATTCACCTCAGTAAATGGAACCAAAGTTCACCAAGACATTTGCAGCTAAACCTTGAGCTCATATCCTAGATGATCTTTCCTTACCCATTACAGCCGATCATTCATCACGTCCTGACTATTTCACCATCCCTGTTCTTGCCTTTACATTTCAGCCATCAGTGCCTGGGATCCTCATTTTCTGTCTGCTACTAGAGCTTTACTACAGTCTTGTTACTAATCAATCACTTCAATCACCTTTGTTTCATTTTATTATCTACCTTCTTTAATCCTCTATATAATCAATCTAAAATTGGAAACTAACTCATTTTGTCTTTTGAACTTATTAGTAAATTACAGTAGTGTGTTTTTATTTTGCAAACTCAAATTTGTCAATTACTTTATGGTTTATTGATTAATTTGTGTCATGTTTAGAAAGGCCTTCCCTTTGAAGATTTCAGTTTTCCATATTTTCTTTGAATATGTTTATGATTTAATTTAAAAAATGTATGTACTAGCTCCACATGTGATTTATTTTGATATAAGATGTGAGATGAGGATCCAATTCAATCGTTTTCTTTTCAAATGACTAGCCAGTCATCACACCATTCACTGAATGATCTACTTTCACTAATGTTAAATGACACTTACATATTCTATAAATTCATATATATACAGTATATATTTGGGTCTTTTTTTGGTCTCTCTATGCCTATGTTATACTACACAGTTTCAATTATTGTAGCTTTAGAATATATTTTACTACCTATATAAAAAGTCCCTGTTCCTCACTGTTCTTTTTAAGAAATGTCTTGGCCGCCAGGCGCAGTGGCTCACACCTGTAATCCTAGCACTCTGGGAGGCCGAGGCGGGAGGATTGCTCAAGGTCAGGAGTTCAAAACCAGCCTGAGCAAGAGCAAGACTCGTCTCTACTAATAATAGAAAGAAATTAATTGGCCAACTAAATATATATAGAAAAAAATTAGCCGGGCATGGTGGCACATGCCTGTAGTCCCAGCTACTTGGGAGGCTGAGGCAGAAGGATCGTTTGAGCCCAGAAGTCTGAG
>CAUYRT010082090.1:0-13671 GCA_963574885.1 Lepilemur ruficaudatus
TAATAAAATGTGGTATATGTATACCATGGAGTACTATTCGGCTATAAGAAGCAATGGTGATATAGCACCTCTTGTATTTTCCTGGATGGAGCTGAAACCCGTTCTACTAAGTGAAGTATCCCAGGAATGGATGGACAGGCATCACATGTACTCACCAGCAAATTGGTATTAGCTGATCAACACCTAAGTGGACACATAGGAACAACATTTATCGGGTGTCAGGCAGACGGGAGGAGGGAGGAGGGGATGGGTATATACATACATCATGAGTGTGATGTGCACCGTCTGGGGGATGGTCAGGCTTGAGGCTCTGACTGGAGGGGGGAGGGGGGCAAGGGCAATATACATAACCTTAACATTTGTACTCCCATAATATGCTGAAATGAAAAAATAAATTAATTAAAAAATTTTTCTTAAAAACAAGACCCAGACAAATACATTAAATCAAGAAAATGCTGATGATACGTTGTCTCTGGTAAGCTATGAAGTTAATCTTTCATTTTGTTCTTGATAGTTAATTTACTTCTGCTCACACATTGCCTAGGCAATCCATCAGTGCAACACCGTGGCTGTTGGAAACAAAATGATACCTTAACAATGTTGGCTGTAGATAAGAACCGCTGAACTATTAAGTATAAAAGGTATAAAATAATCAAAAAAGTCCTATTCTAAAATACTGAGCGAACAATGTTCTTGCAAACTTCTAAGAGAAGAAAAAAATCTACAAAATATGGGGCCAATTTACTGTTCCATGAGAGTTTCCCAGAATAAATCATTTATTGTTCACTGAAGTTTAAATGTGGTCCCTGGTTGAAACTAGCAGCCCTGAATGCTCATCAATCATGTATGTGTGTCTTATGCATTCATGGACTCTTACATTATTAAGTAACATGGTGTCATTCATAGTATTCATTCTTCAGCAAGAAGCTCTTTGTTTCAATATATCAGTCAAGAACATGGCAGAGCATGAACATGATTAATTAATGATCATTTACACACACCAATGCCTCCTTGACAACTGCTGATCTTCTCATGCTGTCTACAGATATGGAATGAGCAGATCATCACGAGGAGCTAAGTTGGCACTGGGTGATGACAAAAATTGTAACGTTGTCTTCATTGCTGTTAAGTGATGAATTTGAGGAAGCATTATGCTACCCTCTGCCTAAAAATTACCAGTCTGTACTAGCTCTGTATAAAACAGAATGACCCAATGGTCCCATGGTCCCATGTTGAGGAATAACATCTTATCTAGTAAGAACCAAAGAAATCATGGGCTCATCTGTAAAATACATACACATAGAAGAAAGAAAATATTACAGAAAGGCATGAAGAAACAGTGGAGGATTTTCAAGTCCCTAGCCAAATCCATGGCCCAACCAAAGCCACTTCTGCCCTGCAACAGAACTTCAGTTCTATATTATTATTTTTACTTGTATTATCTTGCTTTATTGTGCGTTTTTGTAAGAGCAATCTCAAACTCACCGTGTGGCTCAGAGAGGGAGGTGATGAGTTTCTCTGAGCTATAACTGTGTTTGTCAAGCCCTCTGCTAGGGTTTAGGGATCCACTTTTTGCAAACATGCAGTCCCCACCTATAGGTATGCGTGACGTCGGGAAGCCAGCATGTTCTCTTTCAGTGTCAACATTTCTCAGAATAGCTGAGCAGACCCCTGGGGAATAGGATAAGTGGGCATATCTTGAGATAGAGAAAGGAACGGTCTAAGGTAAGTTAGTTGTTCCAGTTGTCACACAACATGCAGGTCCAGAGCATCCCCTGGTGGTCTGATTACACCTCCTAGGTGAGGTGAGCAGAGGACATGTGCAGGGGTGAGAGGAAGGGTTTTGTGGTCTCTCTCCGGGCCTGTGCTACTGAACTTCCTTCTGGTAATACCACCACCATTAAGAGCACAGCTAAAATCAGATTCATCTATGCGGCTTCATCACTTAGTAACCTTGAACAAATTACTTGTTAATGAATCTAAACCCTAACTACAGTACCAAGCATATACTAAATGAGTCAGTAAATAGGATATGACATATGGTCATTATGACTAATGTCATTTCCTTAACATTCTGGAAACATTCCTGAGCCTTCTGCATATTCTGTAGGACATTCAAATAAATACCGACCTGCTGCTGGGCTACTGATGGTACAAGATACATGACCTAGGAATCGAATCTAGAAATCTATAGCTGCTGTGCCATGGGTGTTGGGGTGAAGTTTACCCCTAAGTTAGTTTATGAGATTCTGCCACAGTGAGTTTAGTAGAGGGGACCCACTAAAGGTTGGTAGAAGTATCTCCCTGGCATTATTTGATATGCCCTAATTGTCTCTAGTTTAGAGGGTATGGTCCATAGCAATGGAATCTACGTTCACCTGTTCCAGGCTACCACTTACAATCCTAGGGGTAAACTGACATGTAAGGAGGTGAGTGCAAAAGAAAACTAAGCCACTTTGGTGAGACCATCTACCTGCACCATGCAAATTCTGAGGTGAAATCCAGGCTTTCAACAAATTAGGAGTCAGGAGAGAGTTCAACAGAACCAGTTGTCTTTTCTGAAGTTAGGTGACTATGAATCACTGATGTTCATATTTTAAGCAGTGTCAGCGGCCATCAATGGGGGTGAGGAGCACAGTGTGTCTCCGCGTTGCACAGGCAGCAAACTCCCCAAGCACCCGCCGCACACGCATGGTTTTCTCACACACCGGCCTCCCAGAGCTTGCTCCTCTCCCAGCCTCATTTGCACCCGGTAAGGGAGAGAATGCACAGCGAGCTTCCAGACGCACTGAGCTCAAGCACACGGACTTTCTGACCACTGCCTGTGTAACGTCACGACCGTCATCTGGCATGGTGACCACACATCACGGTGTGGTGGGCAGGAGTTCAGGGCCTGGAACCAGATAGCCTGGCCTCAAGTCTGCCTCTGCTGTGTGACTTTAAGCAAGTTATATAACCTCAGTTTCCTCATTTATGAATTAGACATACTAATAGCCACCATTTTATGAAGTGATTATAAGAAATGGATTAATACACATAATTTTGAGCAGCAACAGGTATATTGTAAATTCTTAATAAATATTAGTTTTTATTATCAGACCATGGACTTGGGAGCTGTTTGGACAATTAAATACTTCTATGGCATCGTATATCCAGAGTCCCTGGTCCAGCGAGCCACCAATCACTTAAGGCAATGTTCCCAGCCTTTTTGGCACCAGGGACCCATTTCAGGGAAGACAATTTCTCCACGGATCAGGGCAGGGGAGGAGGGGCACATGAGGGGATGGTTTCGGGATGATTATAAGGAAATAATTATACTACTCACCATAATGCAGAATCAGTGGGAGCCCTGAGTTTGTTTTCCTACAACTAGATAGCCCTACCTGGGGGGTGATGGGAGATGGCGACACCTGAAATGTTTTGCTTATGTCCAGTCTGCTCTGTAAGCCCATGTTGGTTGCCATCATGGCAGAAAACCCTGCTTCACAAAGATAGGAAGTTGGAAACGGAAGCAGGCTTTTCAGTGCTTTGGTGGCAACCTCGGGATATTCCACCTTCTCTTTAATCCAGGACACATGGAGATTTGAAGCTGTCTCAAACATCCTTTTAAGGCCACCATCATTTGTCATCTCAAGCGGTTGATCCTCTTCTAGCATGGACAAAGTCGGCTCACCTGGCTTATTCACAAATGGGTCAAGATCCATTCCTTCCCAGTTGAGGGCCTCTTGTGATTGGAAGTAATGCTCAAACTCTTTTGAAAGCTGAGACAGGTGGTCATGCACCAGCTGGGAGAAAGAAGGCCCAGGCTCAGTCTCTTTGTCTCTCTGACTAGGAGGCGGAGCTCAGGTCGATGGGAGCAACAGGGAGTGGCTGGAACACAGAAGAAGCTTCGCTCACTTGCCCCAGCCCACCCCCTGCTGTGTGGCCCGGTTCTAACAGGGCACAGACTGCAGACTTAAGGCACCGTTCTCTTTTCAAATAAGGTTCTGTCCATCCAACCAGAACACGTCCATGGTTCTAGAGAAGGACAAGCAGATCTGGAATGAAAAGTCGCAGACATAATGATGTGTATTCCTGCATCCATTTGGAAAATATTTCTTAGGTATTTCCTAGACCTAGGTACCTGGTTAAGCACAGACAACCTCATGGAAATCCAGGTTGGTGAGGCCTTTGCTACCATAAGAGGCCATCATGAGCCACCTTGAATCTTTCCGGAAAGAAGCCAGAATGCAAATAAATTAAGTCCCTACCAGAAGGAAATTTATTAAAATGTAAATGGTGATTATTTCAGGGGAGTGGGACATTAAAGGTGATTTTTGGTCCCTTTTTTCACTTGTCTGTATTTTCTAAATCTCTATAAGAATGCATTGATTTGAAGAAAGCTTACTTGCATTTTTTTCTTTTACTTTTGTAAGAAAAGAAAGCAATTTGCAACTTTCTGTAGTGAAAGTTGAGACTCAGAAGTGCCTAGTCAATAATCTAAGCACCGTATTTTGTGAAGATGTAAGGAAAGGGAGGCAGGACATAGGAAAAGTCATAAAAGCAGGTCGCAGGAGACAAATGACCCGAGGGGCTGAGCTCCCGGAGTGAGCGTAGCTGGCGGGCAAATGGCTGCGCAGTAACGGTTCTTTCTCAGCAGTGATGAGGCACTGACTGTCCTCCCCACTAGTGTGGTGAGAACCGACTCTGCAGTCGATTCTTCTAACCCCTCGGATTGGGCAAACACTGATACGCCTCGGCACCGCAGGTTAGTTTTGCCTCCCCTGGAACGTCACAGGAACTGAGTCACGCACTGTGTTCTCTCCTTTGTTCCGGGCCTCTTTTGCTCAGTGTGACATTTGTGAGAATCATCCCTGCTGCCACCTGTGCATGGCTCACTCGTTCTCCGTTGTGTGGACGCACAACCACCTGCTTATCCTCTCCCTGTCGACGGACAGCTGCTTCCTGCTAGTTCCCGGTTGTTACGAACAGTGTGTTTGCACAAGTCTTTATATGGACATACGTTTTTATTTCCCTTGGGGAAGCACCCGGGAGTTGAATTCCCGGGAGAGATGATAAATAAACACTTACATGTATGAGAAACTGCCAAGATGTTTTCCGAAGTGGACGCACCATTTCGTGCAAGGTCCACCGGCTGCTCTGGGCCTTGTTCCATTTGCTTCACGTCTTTGCCACAGCGTGGGACTGTTAGTCTTTAATGTGACCACTCCGGGGATTTTAATTTTCGCTTTTCTACACATCAGATGTGCTTACTGGCCCTGTAAACACCTTCTTTTGTGAAGTGTCAGCGTACATCTTTCGACCATTTTACATTGGTTTGCTTTGCTTATTACTGAACTTTCAGAGGTTTTTTTTTGTTATATTACTATATTTTCTGGATACCAGTCTTTTGTCAGATATATATATATATATATATAGTGAGTATTTTCTTCCATTCTGTAGCTTTCCTTTTCATATGTTTACAGACGCTCTTCAAGGAGCAGAAGCATCTACTTTTGTTGAAATCCAATTTATCAACTTTCCTTTCTGATCTATAAAGTTTGTGCTTTTTATCTTGCCCCACAAAAGAACTCCCTACATATTTTAACATCACAAAATTTCTCCAATATTTTCGTGCAGAAACTTTGCAATATTATTTTCTAGTTGGGGTTTATCTTTTTCTATTTGGATATCGAGTTTTCCTTGCATTGTGTGTTGAAAAGTCTCTATTTTTCTCCATTTAATTCCCTTGGCAGCTTCTTTGAAATTACTTTACATGTAGGCTTGGTTCTCTTTTCCGGTGTCCCTAGTCTATGTCATGAATCCCTGTGTCTATCTTTACAACAACCACACTACCTTGATTTCTGTAGCTTTACTAATCAGTAGTCTTTAAATCAGTCGTTGTAGTAACTCCAACCTTGTTCTTCCTTCCAACAATTGTTTTGATTATTTAGGATTTTTTTGTATTTTTCTATAAATTTAGAATCAAGTTATCAAATTAATAAAATAGCCAAATAGACTTTGGATTAACATTGCATTGAATCATATATCAATTTTATGCATAATGACTATCTAAATAATGATGAGTCTTCCAATCCAGGAATACAATTTATTCTTAAATTCATCTTTTAAAATATGTACATTTTTCAGTGTATAGGTGTGATGCACATATTTTGTTAAATTTGTTTCTAAGCATTTCATTTTTTGATGCTAATGTAAATGGCATTATTTTCTTGATTTCTGTTGCTCACTGCACCATACAAGGGGGCGTCAGTATGTCTTATTACTAGTGATGTTAACTTTGAGCACTTGGGGAATGTGATTTTTGCCAGATTTCTCCACAGTAAAGTTACTAATTTTCCTTTTTTAATTAATAACTATCTTGAAGGGAGATACCTTAAATCTATGCAAATATCCAGTTTTTCATCATATTTTTGTCCGCCAATTTTAGTGTCTACTCATCGTTTTTGCCCATAACAATTTCTACTGTGGTGTTTGCCTAAGGAGTGTCTGCCACCACTCCTTATGTATGTATTAATTAGAATTCTAGTATAAGGAAAAGCGGCCTTTCTCCCGTTTACTTATAGTAATATGGAATCATAGATATTTATTTTTTATAGTTTATTATCCATTACTATCATTATTTACTTTCTTCTTAAAATTGCTCCAAATTTGGTCACTGTAATATATTAAGTTCATTCTCTAACAAATTTATCAGAAGAGCTTATGGGTACAAAATTCCGTTACTTCTTCTGTGTTGAAAACTGTTTCCTGGTACTTCTTTTAAATACCGCTTTATTTTTGTCTTCCTTTGTATGTTTTCTTTTGAAAAACTGGGTGACAGCCTGGTTCTTTTATCTTTCTAAATTATTTGAGCTTTTGCTTGAGGCCTTGAGAATTTTTTTTCCATCTTTGAAATCTAAAAGTTTTACTAGGATGTCTCAGAGTTGATCACTATGAGTGAGTGTTTCCAGGTACCTGACAGTCTTTTCAAAGTATAGGACTTTTGAATAATCTTTTTTTGTTTTTTCTGGAAAGTTTTCTTGGGTTATAGTTTTTAAAAATTAGTCCCATTTTATTGGTTTTTTTCTTAGGGACTCCCAAAATGTAAATGTTATTCCTATTTTGCTTATCTTCCATTTCCACTACTTATTCTCTGATTATTACCCACTTAAAAATTAATTATTTTCTAGCCTTTCTTCAATAATTCTCATTAAATTTTCTTTTGAGTCTAAATGTTATAATTTATTACTAAGATCTGAAATAATTTTGTCTTTTTATTTGTTTCTTTCATAAGTTCAGGGAGCTCCCTTTTTGTTTCTTCCTGGATTTATTGTTATTGTTCATTTCTATTCTTAGTTTTTGAATTTTTTAAATTTTATTTTTAATTGAAAAAATAATTACATATATTTATGAGGTACAATGCTATATTTTCATATATGTATACATTATGGAATGATTAAATAAAACTCATTGACATACCCATCACCTCTCATACTTTTCATTTTTTTCTGATATGAGCATTTAATCTGCTCTCTTAGCAATTTTGAAATATACCTTACATTACTACTAACTATAGTCATCACGTTGCACAATAAATCTCTTGAACTTATTCCTGCTAGTTAATCGAAATTTTGTATCTTTTGAGCATCTCTCCAATCACTGCTGCACCCAGCACCTGGTAACCACCATTCTACTCTCTGTTTCTAGGCACAGAACTTTTAAGATTCTATATACAACGGAGATCATCCAGTATCTGTCCTTCTGTGCCTGGCTCATTACACCTAACATAATGTCCTCCAGATTCACCCATGTTGTCAGAAATAAAAGAATTTCGTTCTTTTTTAAGCTTGGATAAAACTTCATGGTGTATATATGCCACATTTTCTTTATCCAATTATGTGTGTAGATGGACACTTAGGTTGACTATTGTGAATAATGCTGCAGTGAACATGGGAATGCAAATATCTCTTTGATGTTCTGATACATACCCAGGGTTAGATTGCTGGATCATACGGTAGTTCTACTTTTAGTGATTTGAGGCCCCTCTACACTGTTTTCCACAGTACCTGTACAAACTTGCATTCCTACCAACAGTGTGGAAGGGTTCACTTTTCTCCACATCCTCGCCAACACTTGTTATTTTAGGCCTTTTTGATAATTGCCATCTTAAAAGTGGTTTTAATTTGCATTTCCCTGATGATTCGTGGTGTTGAACATTTTTCATATTCCCATTGGCCATGTGTATGTCTTCTTTGGAAAAATGTATATTAAAGTCCGTGGCTCTTTGTAATCATATCTTTCTTGCTATTGAGTTGAGTTCCTTATTTATCTTGTCTGTTAACCCATTATAAGATGTACGGTTTGCAGATATTTCCTTCCAACCCATAGGTTGCCTCTTCATTCTGTTGTTTCCTTTGCTGTGCAAAAGATTTTAGTTTGATGCAGTGCTACTTCTTCTATTGTTGCTTTTGTTGCCTGTGCCTGTGAAGTCATATCCAAAAAAAAAAAAGAGAGAGAAAATATCACTGCCCAGACCAATGTCATGAAGCTTTTTCCCCTGTTTTCTCCTAGTAGTTTTACTATTTCAGCTTTTCTATTTAAGTATTTAATCCACTTTGAGTTGATTTTTGCATGGTGTGTGACAAGGGTCTAATTTCATTCTTCTACATGTGAACAGCCAGATTTTTCAACACCATTTATGAAGAAACTGTTTTTTCCTTTTGCCTAAAATTGATTGACCTTAAATGTGTTGATTTATTTCTGGACTCTCCATTCCATTCTATTGGTCTATGTTTCTGTTTTTATGCCAGGACCATGCCATTTTGATTACCATAGCTTTGTAGTATATTTTGAAGTCAGGTAGTATGATGTCTCTAGCTTTGCTCAAGATTTCTCTGGCTATTCAGGGTCTTTTGTGGCTCCATATGAATTTTACAATTGCTTTTTCTATTTTTGTGAACAATGATACTGGAATTTTGATAGGGATTTTACTGAATCTATAGATGGATGTGGGTAGTATGGACATCTTAACAATATTAAATCTTCCAATCCATGAACATGGAATATTTTTCCATTCATTTGTGTCTTCTGCAATTTCTTTCATTAATGTTTATAGTTTTTAGTATACAGGTCTTTCATCTTCTTGTTTAAATTTATTACTAAATATCTTATTCTTTTTGACATTATTGTAAATGAGAATTTTTTTCTTTTTCCGATAGTTTTTTTGTTGGTATATAGAAATGCTACTGATTTTAATTTCTTAGTAAAAGCCCTTTTTCATATCCTCAATTCTTGCTTAAATACATTTAATTTTACTTAGAGGAGACCTTACAGTGCTCTTTTGCTTCATAACTATCAAGGGTCTGGGGATTTTCTTCAATTGATACATACTGAATTGAATTTTGATGATTTTTTTAGAATTACTCTGTTAAACATATTTGTGGGATTGGAGTGGTTTAACAATGCCCATGTTGTAGTTTAACAATGTCCATTTCCTAGTTTAACCATGTTCATTCTTGTCGTAAAGTATCGTTCAGAGACTTAAGTGCATTTTTTCTTAGCATGAGTATGTGTGGGGTAAAGGGGGTTGTGTTTCCTTTGATTTTGTGCTTTTCTTTTGTTTTTCAGGACCTTAAATTTTCTTTCTTTCCCCTTTTCCTCCTCACCACCAAATTCCCAGATGTCCTATCTCCCCTCCGAGTTATAGATTTTGAAGACTGTCCCTTTAATTCATACACTCAGGCACTTTTTAGTATTTCCAGATTGAGGGCAGAGTAAGTCTTTCTGGCAGTAGTTCTGCATCAACCTTAGGCCCAGAGCTGGCCCCTCCTTTTCTCTTTCCTGCCCTTTTTTACTGGTTTCTTCAGCCTCTAAAAAAGCTCAGAAACACAATGTGGGTGGGAAAGGGGCATGAGAGGTTGAACACTCAGTTTGGCATTCCCCTTCCCCCTTTTTACTTAGTTACTTTGTAGTTTGGTTATTTTCCATCTTCAAATTATGCTGAGGGTGTGGTTTCATATACTTTTACTTTCTTGTTGTTCTCCATATTTTCTGGAGAAAAATTGGAGGTGGGTGGGCCCTAGACTCTTGCCCTCATCTTCAGCTACCCAGGTCTTGATTTGCTTAATTCTACTTACTTTTGCTTAAGTTTCTCTTCTCCTTTTATCTCCCTCAGTTGAAATATTCAATGATGTATTTTTAGATTTTTCTATTTATAAGTTATAATTTCCTTCTGAGCTTTTCCTGCATCCCCATAATTTTCACAGGTTATGTTTTTATTTTCATTTAATTCAGACTATTTTCTAAGTTCTCCTGTGTTTTTTTTTTCTTTTTCTTCCATAGCAACTATTTAGAAGTATCTCATTTAATTTCCAAACATTGGAGGAATTGCGAAAGATATTCTTGTTCTTCTACTTTAATTCCATTCAGATTATATATTTTTGTATGACTTAATTCATTTAAAGATTATTGAGAAGTGTTTGTGCCCTGGAGTAGGGTCTATTTTGATGAATATTTCATGTCCATGTGGAATTATGTGCATTTTGTCGCTGTGAGGTGGAGCGTGCCATAAATATCGACTGGATCAGGTTGAATGGCCGTGCTGCTCATGTACTGCTTTTCTGCTCCTTGTCCTGTTAATTACTGAGAAACGGGTATTGGGATTTCCAACTACAACTGCATATTTCTCTATTTCAGTTCCTTCAGCTTTTGCTTTGCCATGTTGAGCTCTACCATGTGCATGTGCATTTAGGATTATTACGCCCTCTCAATGGATGGGTCCCTGTACCATTATGAAATGTGCTTCTTTCCCCTTGGTAATACTCTTTGTTCTGGAGTTCGCTTAGCTTGGTGTAATTATTACCACCCCAGCTTTCTTATGATTGGTGTTCGCACAGTACTTTCCCCATTTTTTCTCTTTTTTACTTCTAGCTTATCTTTATCTTTAAAGCGTGCCTTGTAGAGGACATATAATTGGTGCTGCTTCTTTATGAATCTATCTTCTCTGCCTTCTGCCTTTTACATGGAGTGCTTAGACTATCTGCATGCAATGCGAGTAATGCTGGATTTCATTCTACCGTCTCTCTATTTGCTCATTGTCCGTATATTCCTATGTTTCTTGTCTAATCTTGGATTAAGTATATTTTACAAGTCTATTTCATTGCCACTATATGCTTGTTAGCTATCCCTCTTTTTTAGTGGTTGTTCTATAGTTTGTAATATGCATGTTTTACTTGCCACAGTCTCCCTGCAAATGCTAACATACCATGTGACATTTAATGTAAATAACTTAGAGCAGTGTACTTTAATTTTCTACCACTAATCTTTTGTGCTTTTTATACATTTAACTTCTGCATAAACTACACAAAACATTATTACCATTTTTCTCTAAACACAGTTATCATGTAAAAAATTTTTTAAATAAGAGAAGGGCATTTAAAAATGTTTACATTTATGAGTCTATTTGCCATATCTGGTGCTCTTCATTTTTTTTATGTAGGTCTACCTTTTTATTTAGTATTGGTTTTCTTCCACCTGAAGAATTTCCTATAACATTTTTACTCTACAGGTAACTGGAGTATTGTCTAATCTCGTACCAGCTCAGATGTCCAACTCTCAGTGTTTAAGCTGGAGCCTATGATGCTCCCCAAGGTTGAAATTAATCAGCCCTTAGAATCTTTGTCTCTTTTCTCGTTCTACATTTAAAAATACCCAGTTAGAACCATTGAGCTGTTTGATGGCCCTTTCCCTAAAATCCCACCTTGTATTCTGTGGCACAATCTGTAGATCCTACCCATTCTCTTTAGGGCTGGATAATTAATGTACAATCTGCAAATGTAGATTGCTGACAGCTCTTAGCTGAATCTTTCTCTGGCAGTTGCTCTCAGATGAAGATAATGTCCTTCCCTTAGGTCATGCCTTTTTCTGGAAATACCCCACATCCATGGACACCTATCCTTCCTTCAGGACAACTCTGAAGAGCTCCAGGCCTCCCCATGGAATTTGCTGAGGCCTTTTTATAACAGGATCCTAATCCAAATTCTGCCTATGCCATACCTAGATCCATCACTCCCTCACGGGTGTTTATCTTAAGGGTATAACCCCCAAAATATGCTGCATAAAAATCTCCATCTCATGGTCTGTTTTGTGGGTAAGGCTACCTACCTACGTGACATTTAATGCCAGAAGTGGTCTGATGAAATAGATTCTAATGTGGAAGTTTGGGGCCAGGTCACCTCCCAGAGGGCAATAAGCACCTCATCATTGACGATAACTAGTGCACAGGGGTCCCTCATCTGCAATGGCAATGCACTCGCTGAGACACGATCCTTGGTGCCAAGGGATGAGATGCCAGAGGAAGGAAATGCACTGGCTAGTGTAACAGGCCATTTCTCACTTGTTGGAGAAGTATGCAGGAAATAGTAATTATAAGGATCATGAAATTAGATGATTGACGCATAGGAAAAAAACAACGAAAGGCTGAGAGTTATTAATCATCAATTAAAGGCTAGGTGTGAAAACTGAAGGACTTACTTGGCAGTATATAAAAAGGCTCTTGTTTTCTTCAGCCACAGGGAAGAAGAAGAAAAAAGCTGTATATCAGGCCCAGAACTTGGTTCTGAAATAAGCAGGTGTCCAGAGAAGGATGAATTCTCAATCCTAGCAGCCATTCTAGGCCAAGGTCAAAGCTGGGATTGAGAATGGTGGGACTCTCAGACCTGGGGTAGGGAAATCTGGGAGTACACAGTGGAAAACCTTAAACTCTAAACCCTCTGGGTCTGATAAAATCACTTTTGTTCCTTTGGGTAGATACCCAGCAGTGTGATTGCTGGATCAAATGGTAGGTCTACTTTTAGTTCTTTGAGGTATCTCCATGCTACTTTCCACAGAGGTTGTACTAGTTTTCAGTCTCACCAACAGTATGTAAGCGTTCCTTTCTCTCTGCATCCACGCCAGCATCTGTTGTTTTGCGAATTTCTGATAAAAGCCATTCTTTACTGGAGTTAGGTAATATCTCACTGTGGTTTTGATTTGCATTTGCCAGGTAATCAGAGATGTTGAGCATTTTTTCATACGTTTATTGGCCATCAGTCTGTCTTCTTTTGAAAAGCTTCTGTTCGTGTCTTTTGCCCACTTGTTAATAGGGTTGTTTGATTATTTTATTCACCACTTCCGTCCGCGCCTCTTTCCCGCACTGCACACTTGTCTCGTCACAGCGTTGGTGAGCCCACAGCTAACCTTAGCAAAATGAGTAAAAAACAAACATTGCTGGAGAGCTTCTTTGAAAAGGGGGAAAGACCCAACGATGAGACAGCAGAGACGCTGAGACTGCCAACAAAATGAAAGCTGCATGTAAAAGAAAATACCAAGAGTCCTACTTAAATTACAGGTTCATTGCAGCAGGTGATTCACATTCTCTGAGCCCACTTTGTGTAATATGTGGTGACCAGCTATCCAACGAAGCCACGGAACCTTCAAAACTGCTCCACAACATGGAGACCAAGCACATTGCTGTGAACTTTCAGGAGAGGCTGCAGTTCCAAAATTGGTACATGTTCCTCTTTCGGTTAAGACCATAGCTAGACAAATTGACGAAATAACAGAAGATATTGAGGCACAACTGTTAGGTTTAATGAGTCACCATGGTACGCAATCCAGGTTAATGAGTCTACTGGTGTTGACAACAAGGCA
>CAUYRT010082092.1:0-52462 GCA_963574885.1 Lepilemur ruficaudatus
AAAAAAAAGAAAGGTATACAAAGCAACACATTCCATTACACTATAAATAAATAAAGATGAAATCCTTATAAAATTCATGTAGCCACAAAAAGACAAGAAAATAGAAAATAAGAACAAAAAACAAAGAAAACAAAAAATAAAATCACAGAGTTAAGCCCTAGAATGTCAATAACCTTACATGTGAATGATCTAAATTAGCCAATTAAAAGGCAGAGATTTGAAAAATGTATCAACAAACAACACAATTATATACTGTTTATAAGAATCTCACTTCATTTTAATGTTACAGGAGCTGAAACAATAGAAACCTACTTCAAATTTTTAATGTAGGGAGGAGGAAACACTCATAAACTTAGATAGAATTTCATAAACTTAGACACAAAAATTCTCGGCAAAATACAGACAATTCCCAACTAACCATGATCTGACTTTGATTTTTTGACTTTATGATGCTGCAGAAGTGATATGCATTTAATATGATCACTGACTTACTATAGGATTGCAATGGGTTTATCAGGGTGCAACCACATCGTAAGTGAAAGATCATCTATAATAGCAACATGAATCTGACAGAGTTCTGGACACGCTACCCCAAAATATGGCATCATGGCATTTGAGAAAATGGCAGAAGCAGGAAGGCTATTGTCACCTTCCCCTTACCTTCTTTCCTGAAACAGGCCATAAAATCTAGGAAAGTCACTCTGATATTTTCACTTTCTTCTTTTCTGAAGCCCCTCATGTAACACGTTGTCCCACCTTATACTCAGAGAAAAGAAATGTCCCACAGGAACACAAAGAAGAATATGAACAAATAGCCCTTGCTAAGTTGCCCCCAGTTTATTTCCATTAAATCATATCTTTTTATCCTCCAATCATGCTTCTATACTGCTATATATAAAAATACAAAGATTTCCCCATTTGGGGGGCCTTCATTTCTGGAGTCTCCCATGGCAAATAAAATATGTATGAAATAACTTTTTGTGTGTTTTTTCCCTTGTTAATTTGTTTTTTTATTATAGATATCTAAACATTGTTATGGGGAAAGAAAATATATTACTTTTCCTCTCCTACAAATCCAACAATCTATAAAAAGAATTTTATAACTTGACCAAGTGGGATTTATTCCAGGTATGTAAGGATGGTTCAACATTCAAAAACCAAGCAGTATAATCCATCATATCAACAAGCTAAAGAAGAAAAATCATATGATAATATCAGGTGACAGAAGAAACATCTGACAAAAACCAACAGTCATCATAATAAAAACTACAAGTTAGTAAAACAGGGGAACTACCTCAACTTGATAAAAGACATCTGCAAAGAGCTTAGCTAATATCATACCTAATGGTGAAAGATTGAATGCTTTTTCCTAAGACTTAAGGCAAGAAAAATAAATACAATGCATACAGATTGGAATAGAGAAATAAAACAGTCCATACTTAAAGATGACAAAATTATCTATATAGACAATTCCAAGGAATCTACCAAAAAAGTAAAAAAAAAAAAAATCCTACAACTAATAAGTGAATTCAGCAAGGTCACAAGTCACAATATACAATATCAATACACAAAATTAATTACATTTCTATAATATGAATAATAAACATGCAGAAACAGAAATTTAAAACACAACACTATACACACTCCCCCCCAAGAGTTATAAATCTGATAAAAAAAGGTACAGAATCAATAGCTTGAAAATGACAAAATCCAAATTTACAAAATGATAAAATAAAGCAAAGATGACCAAAATAACTTGAGAGACTAATAGCGTTCATAGATCAGAAGACTAAGCATAGCAAAGATGTCAATTCTTTCTAAATTGATTTACAGATTTGATGTAATTCCTATAAAATCCTAGCAAGACATTTTGTCCACATGAATAAACTAATTTTAAAATCTATATAAAAAGACATGGGACATAAAATAGCTAAAACATCTTGAAAAAGAAGAGCAAAATTGGAGGAGCCACTCTACTTAAAATTAAGGACAATGTATACCTACTGGACTCAACATGGTGTGGTATTGACAGAGGGATAGATACAAATCAATGGAACAGAATAGAGAACTCAAAGACAAACTTTTACAAATATGCACCACTGATTTTTTGAGAAAGGAGCAAAGCAATTCAATGGAAGAGAAATCACTTTTTCAAGATACTAGAACAATTGAATATTCATAGGGAAAATTAAACCTCAAAATAAACCTCTCACCTTATATACTGTGAACTAAAATAAAATCTTAAGCCCCTCAGACAGCTGAATGGAACCCCTTTTGGCCAAGGGAACCCCCCAAAATAAAAATAAACCTTAAAGATGAGTTGCTAACCATGAGGAGGAGGGTTAGACGTACCTAGTTATTCCCTTTCCCTTTGGGAGTTATTCTTTGCAACAATAAGATACAAAATTATTAACAAGCCAAGGCCATATAAGACACAGGTTAAACCACACCTGCCGATCATCAATTTACTTAATAGATCACTTGAGTCTTGGTATATGTCCGGTGGCTTATCTATGATTAGCAGACTACCTTATTTTAACTTAAAACATTCAAAGCTTTTAGATGGAGCTTTATTTCTTTAACCAATTACAAATCAAAGAATCTTTAAACTCACCTATAATCTGTGATCTCCCTCTTCTAGATACCTTGCCTTTTTGGGCCAAACCAATGTATACCTTTCACATATTGATTTATGACTTTACATGTAATTCCTGTCTCCCTAAAATGTATAAAACCAAACTGAAACCCAACCACGGCAAGGTCACTTGCTCAAGGCTTCTTGGGCATGGCTCTCTTGACCATGATCACACATATTCAGCTCAGAATATTCTACTTTAAATTATTTTACAGAGCTTGGGTTCTTTCTCTTTGACAATACAAATTAACTCAAAATGGACCGCACACTTAAATGTAAACTTGTAGAAAACTGTAAAACTACTGTAAAACTTGTAGAAAAAAAAAAAACAGCAGGAGAAAATCTTCAGAACCTAGGATTAAGCAAAGAATTCTTACTTAGACTTTATAGCAAAACCACTAACCATAATATTTAAAATTTATAAATTGGACTTCATCAAAATTAAAAAATTTTGCTCTGAAAAAGATTCCATCAAGAGGATGAAAAGACAGCTACATACTGGGAGAAAATATTTGCAAACCACATTAGTGACTAAGGAATTGATGCAGGGAGTGCCCTAATAAAGGGAGGAAAGCCCCAGAACTCATCAGGTGTGTTCTTGACTTCCTGTAGGAAAGAATTCAAGTGTGAGCCAACTAGCGACAGAAAGTTAAGTAAGAGAGAAATAGACAAGAGATCCCACTCCACAATGAAGCAGCCGAGGGCGACCCCTCACTGAGCAATGGTAATGTTTTTATGTGTTCAAAAACCTTGGCAGGAAACAGCCATATGTAAGCAGCATTGTCTTGATGTCAGGCCATAAAGGTTAATCATAAACTGCTCTCACAGAAAGGTAAAACAAGCATCGTATATATTCACCATCAAATTGGTACAAATTGAGCAACACTTATGTGCACATACAGTAGTAACATTCATCGGATATTGGGCAGGTGGGAGTGGGGAGGAGGGAATGGGTGTTTTCACACTTAATGGGTGTGGTGCGCACCATCTGGAGGATGGACATGCTTGAAGCTCTGACTCTGGCAGGGCAAAGGCAATATATGCAACCTAAGTATTTGTACCCCTGCAATATACTAAAATATACATATATGTATTTTTAAAAAAGTAAGCACAAACAACTTGTAAGGCATCCAGTGTAGTAATTCATCCATCCTCAGGTGGACCTGTGTGGCAACTTGCTAGTGATGTCCATGTTTGGGGTGGTTAGAGTCTGGTATCAGTCAAAATGGCTGCACTTAGCCTCTCTTGACCTTTCTTTTATGCCTTATCCCTGAGTTAGAATTATATCTAGAGTATATAAAGAACCTCAGAACTCCACAATAAAAATACCACACATTCAATTAGAAAATGGGTGAAATATAGAAGAGACATTTCATCAAAGATGATATACAGATTACAAATAAGCACATGAAAAAATATTTGGGAAATGCAAATTAAAGCCACACTGAGCTTTTTCTATATTCCTATAAAAATGGCTAAAATAAAATACAATTATGACACAAAATGTTGGTGAAATGTACAGAAACTGGATTAGTGTTACATTGTTAATAGAATGTAAAATCATAAATTCACTCTGGACTCTGGACGGTTCTCTCTCGTACTATACATGTGACTACCACACAGCATGGCAAAGCAATTGACCCCTGGGACATTTATCACAAAGAAATGGCAGGCTCACACAAAGACCTATACACAAATGTTTATAACAGGTTTATTCAAAATAGCCCCAGATTTTAAACAACCGGTCTTTCACCCAGTGAATGGTTAAATTAACTCTGGCACATCTATGGCATAAAATATTAAATAGTAATAAAAAAAATTTAACTATTGTTACATACAACTTGGATGAATTTGAGAGAATTGCACTCAATTAAAAAAGTCAATCTCAAAACATATGTTGATTCCATTCTTGAGATGACAAAATTATAAAAATGGGGAATAGATTATTATCATGGGTTAGGGCTGGTGGGAGGAGGTGGGTATGGCTATAAAATAGAAATATGAGGGATCTTTTTAGTGATGGAACTGCTCTTTATCTTGACTGTGCCAGTGTCTATATCCTGATTGCAATATTGTTGTATAGCTGTGGAATATGTTATCTTTGGGGGAAACTTGCTAATGGGTACATAGAATGTCTCTGGGACATTATTTCTTACAACTACATGTGAATCTATCTCAATGTAAAAAGTGTAATTTTTTAAAAAAAGACATTTTGAAAAATAAACCCAAAATATAATACTCTCATAGTTGGTAGAATCAATATTCAACAGTGCTGGTAATTAATTCTCTCAGCTTTTATTTGTCAGAAAAGTTTTTTTCTCCTTTGTTTTTGACAGATACTTTTACTGAGAATAGAATGCTGGGTTGACTTTTGTTTTTTCCCCACTTTAAAGATGTCACTCCATTGTCTTCTGGATTGTAGAGTTTCTGATAACAAACATTGTTTCTTTGTATGCAAAGTTTCTTTTCTTTCTCTGAATGCCTTTATAACATCCTCCTTATCTGTGATTTTGAGGATCTACTTGAATTTGACGCATCAAGGTGTGATTCTCCTGTTATTTTTTCTGCTTACATTCTCTGCACTATTTCAGCAATCTGGGAAATCTGAGCTAAAATCATGTTTTGGGAATAAGTCCTTTACTTATCTATAAAAATCAGTTGTAGAGAAGCACTTCCAAATAGCAGAGTAAAAACCTCTAAAAATCTTTTGTTCCATAAAAACTCCAAGAACAGTGGGAAATGGTCCACATGGACATTTTTCTGAACTCTTCAAATTAACCAGTCTTAGAACAATCTAGGAGCATTTATTCAGAAAAATGGCTGAACCTTGGTATGATGAACAAGATATTAGTAGATGAATTTGCGTTATATCCATCCTCATCTTCCTAACTTGGTGGAAGCCTTGAAAATTATCAGCCTTACAACCAGGATGGCTGTGAAAACCACTGGTAGACACTGGAGGGACAAAACTTGTTTGGAGCTTTCCTAAAATCCACATCACTAAAAAATTGTATGACAGCTCTCTGTGAAACTCCAATTTGCAGGACTTGTATTTATTTGCCCTGACCAGAATTCACTCAGTGGGAAAGGCCCTATCCATAGGATATTTGTTAAAAATAACAAGCAACATTTGTTTAACTTTGAAGTTTTCGACATCACAGTCGCCTGAAGTGGTAATAACAGTTGGGCAAACAAGAGGCTGGTTTTAAAAAAAAAAAATCACTTAAAAGGAAAATCAGTCCACTGGGACTTTGAAAAGCTCACACATAAAAGGCCACACACCTGTGCAGGGCTCTGCAAATTGTAGGGTGAGGTCTGAATTTCAGATGCAACATTAAGTGCTGCCTTGACAGGGCTAGCTGTGAGCACCCCTGCTTTCACCAGATATGCACCCCAAACAGCAAGAAAGACTCCCTACCCAACTACTTTCCTTGTCAGCCGAACCAGCTGCACCTCACCTGACCAGTCCTCAACCTGACAGGTTTCACTTCCTTACCAGCCTGCTACATTATTCAAACAAGCCAATGCGAACCGGAGGTCACCCCACAGTCTTGTTATTACAAAGCCTGCCTCCCAAAGCCCTGCCTGTTCACTCTGTATCCAAGTGAAGCCCTGCATGGTGCAAAGTGCCCTTTCCTTCACACTATAAGTGTATGGCACTAATAAACTGCTGTCAGTCTCCTCTGCCCAGTGTGGCTGTTGCGTTTTCAGGCATCCTGTACTATTTAGGGCAGTGAAGCTTCCCTCACAAACTGGGTGAATATAAGGTGATCCAAAACATGCATGCTCAAGGAAAGACATAAGAAGGAAGAAATCCCTCCTTTCTGCCTAACCTTGAACCTCTGCACAAGCACAAAGTGAAGGCAGAACTGTAAATTGACAGAACCTCCCAGCAAAGAGGAGACATTGATTCAAGGCATTTAAGGAAATACCTGCCCAGCTACTAGCTGACTATTAAGCTAACCAAGCAGATAATTTGGTGACTAAACATAAATTTGAAAATTAGACCTCACAGAATTAGTCCAGGAAAGTGAGTAGATGAACAACAGCAATAACTACAAACCCTAGAAAAAGAGTTTGATTTGATTCCCAGAGTTGCCACATTATAGTATTTAAAATGTCCAGCTTCTGACCAAAAAATAAATAAATAAATAACAAGATGTAAAAAGAATAGGAAAATATGTCCCACACAAAGAAAAAGAGGTTGTTAAAAGAAATTATTGTGAGGAAGCATGGATGTTAGGCATAGAAATAAACAACAAAATAGCTTAAATTGATTATATCAAAAATCGTATTAAATATAAATGGACTAAACACTGCAAATAAGTGTTATTGACTTTCAGACTGGATAAAATGCCATAAGTCAAATATATGCTATTTAAAAGAGACACACATTAAGCACAAAGATAAGAGAAGTTTGAAAATGTAAAAATGCTCAAACCAAAAGAATGAAGGGAAAAATAGCAAAGGTACAATAGAACACAAAAAGCTATTAATGAGACAATAGATTTTAGTTCAATCATATCAATAATTACATGAAATGTAGGTAGTTTGAAAGCCAATTAAAATACAGAGACTCTCAGATTGAATTAAAAAATGAGATCCAATTATATGCTATTCACACACAAAAAATCTACTTTATAAAATAAAGTCAGGTGAAAATAAACAGATGTGCCATGTAACCACAAAAACACAAAACAGAGGTCCGCAACCTTTTTGGCACCAGGGACAAGTTTCATGGAAGACAATTTCTTCACGGACAGGGGCTGAGTGGGGTGGGAGCAGAACTCCGTGGCGCAGGCCCTAATAGGCCACAGAGCAGTACTGGCCCTCTGCCTGGGGCTGGAGACCACAGACATGAAAGCCTGAGTGGCTATAATAACATCAGATAAACTAGACTTCAGAACAAGAAATGTTATCAGGGATAAAGAGAGACATTACATAAAGACTAAGAAATTAAATCCTAAATGTACATGCACAAAGCAACAAATCTTTATAAATATGTGAAATAAAAACTGATGGAAACGAAAAGAGAAACAAATTGACAGATTTAGTTGGAGATAACACTCCTGTCTTAGAAATCATTATAGCAAGTCCACAGACAAGCAATAAGGATTAAAAAAAAAAAAAAAAAAGACCTGAACGACATATCATCCAACTTGATTTAATTGACATTTATAGAACATTCCACCTAATAGCACAATACACACTTTTCAAATGCCTATAGAGACATTCACCAAGATTGACCATATACTAAGTCACAGATAAGGTTATCACATTTTTTAAAAAAATTGAAATTCCACCAAATAAGTTATTTGATCATGTGATAGTTTAATATTGGGTGTCAACTTGACTTGATTGGGGAGGTATAGTGAAGCATTGTTTCTGGGTGTCTGTGGAGTTCTTTCCAGAGGAGACTGACATGTGAGTTAGTGGACTGGGAGGGGAAGACCTGTCTTCAATGTAGGTAGGCACCATCCAATGGGCTGGCATCAGGGTTAGGACAAAGAAGGGGATGTTCAGCTTGCTGAGCTTCCTCCCTCTCTCTTTCTTCCTTCTCTCTCTCTCTCTCCCCTCGCCCCTCTTTTTCAGAGTGAAATGCTTTTACTTCTCCTTCCCTTGGACATCAAACTCCAGGTTCTTTGGCCTTCGGACTGTAGGACTTGCAGTAGGCACCTCCTGGGGGCTCTTAGCCCTTCTGCACAGATTGGGGGCTGCACCATTGGCTTTCCTGGTTTTGAAGCTTTGGGACTTAGACTGAACCATGCTACTGGCTTTTCTGACTCCTCACCTTGCAGGTGGCCTATCATTGAACTTTGCTTTTGTCATTGTGTGATCCAATTCTCCCTAATAAACCCCCTTTCATATATATCCTATTGGTTCTGTCCCTCGAGAAAACCCTGACTGCTATAGATTACAATAAAAATGAACTGGCAATCAACAAAAGAAAAGCGTCTGGAAAATCCCCAAATATTTGGAGTTAAGATACACACAGTCTTCCAGATAATCAAGTGAATAGACAAAATGTTACAAGAAAAATTATAAAAAAATAAATTGAATAAAATAAAAACAATAGCAATTTGTAGAATATAATTAATATATGGCTCATAGGGAAGTTTTTAGCATTATAAAAGAATGGTCTCAAATCAATGGTCTAGGCCTCCTAATTAAGAAACTAGAAAAAGGACAACAAATTAAACTCAAAGTAAGAAAAAAAGTAATAATAAATATCAGAGAGAAAATCAATGAAATTGAATACAACAAACAAGGAAAATCACTTAAATGAGAAACCGTTTTATTGAAAAGATCAATAAAATTATACATCCCGAGGCAGAATGATCCGGGGAAACAAAAAAGACAAAAATATCAGAAATAAAAGATGAGACATCACTACAGATTATATAGACATCAAAATGACAATAAAAAATATTGCAAACAACTTTATCAACCTAGATATTATACAACAGAATCAGTGAAGAACACAAGTTCACTCAAGAAATATTAGAAAATCTGAATAAAGACTTTCCAAGACCACCACCACCAACAACAAAAGATATAGTTTCAAACAAAGTCACTGAGAATATCTACCAAATACTTATGGAACAAATAATACCAATTATGCACAAATTCTTTGAGAACACAAAATAGGAGAAATCACTTCAGGGCTCATTTTTTTGAAACCAGAATTATCTTGATAATAAAGCTAGACATTCAAAAAAAGAAAGCTACAGACCAAAATTATTCATGAAGACAGACACAAATCCTCAACATAATATTAGTAAATCTAATATAACAGTATGAAAAACACCTTTATCATATTGAGAAAATTTTCTTCTATACCTATTCTATTGAGAATGTTTGTCATAAAAGAATGTTAAACTTTGTAAATTTTTTTGCATCTATTGAGATAATCATGTAATTTTATCTTTCATTCTGTTCATAAGATATATCAGATTGATTGATTTGCATATGTTAAACCAACTTTGCATCCCAGAGATAAATTCTACTTGGTCATGGTGTACTGTTGAATTTGGTTTGCTAGTATTTTATTGAGGATTTTCTCATCTATGTTTATCAGAGATACTGCCTTGTAGTTTTCTTTTCTTGTGGTATCAAGGTAAAGCTGGCTTCATAAAATGAGTTTGGAACATCTAATTTTTGAAAGAGTAGAGGAAATACTGTCATTACTTTTTCTTTGAACGTTTGGCAAAATTCAGCCATGAAGTCATCTGGTTCTAGGCTTTTCTTTGCTGGAAGGTTTCTGATTAATTAAATCTCTTTATTCATTATTGTTGAAGTTTTCTATTTCTTCTTGATTCAGTCTTTTTAGATGTGATATTGTGAAGTGTATATTTGGTCTTAGACTTTGTTTCCTGCAACTTCTAAACTCCTTAGAATCTCCAAAGTGATTTTTTTTTTGTATGTTAGCGATTGACTGATGGCTGGTAGGTCTTAGGTAGTTTCAGGATGGGGCTGGTCACCAGAAAGACCAAAGCATGATTAGATGGTTGGAAGGGAAGAGAGGCTGAAAGTTAAGTTGCTCACCAATGGCCAGTGATTTAATCAATTATGCCTACATAAGTAAGCCACCATAAAACCCAAAAGGACAAGGTTGAGGGGCTTCTGGATAGCTGAACACATGGAGGCTTACAGGAAAGTGAATAAGAACTCAGCCATGTGCCAGGAAAGTGGCACAACCCAACACCACAGGGACAGAAGCTCCCACGTTTGGGACCCTTTTAGACCTCACCCTATGTATCTTTTCATCTAATATTTATTTGTACCCTTTACAATATCCTTTGTGATAAATCAGTAAATGTAAGTGTTTCACTGAATTTTGTGAGCCATTCTAGCAAATTGATTAAACCCAAATAAGGGATTATGGGAACCCCAACTTGAAGCCAGTCAGAAGTTCTGGAGTCCTGGACTTGAGACTGGTGGGAAGGGGGTTGGGATCTTGTTGGACCAAGTCCTCAGACTGTGGAATCTGACACTATCTACCTGGAGCTGTTTTTCCACTCACACAGTAGGTTTTATATTTTAAGGAATTTATCCATTTCCTCTGGGTTATCCAATTTGTTGATATATAATTGTTCATAATAGTCCCTTATGATCCTGTTTATTTCTGAAGCATCTATTATCTCCTCTTTCACTTCTGATATTATTTATTGTGGTAATCTTTTTTTCTTTGTCTGGCTAGGGGTTTGTCAGTTTTCTTTATTTATTCAAAAAACCAACTCTTAGTTTTGTTGGTTTTTTTCTATGGTTTTTCTATTCTCTATTTGATTTGTGCTCACTTTGGGTTTAGTTTTTTTCTTCTTTTCCTAATTCCTTTATGTATTAAGATAGGTTGTTTATTTAAGATCTTTATTCTTTTTTAATATAGGCAATTTTTTGCCATAAACTTGTCTCTTAGTATTGTTTTTGCCGCATCCCATAAGTATTCATAACTTTTGTTTTTGTTTTTATCTTAAGATATTTTTCTTTTTTGATTTTCTCTTTGACTTGGTGGTTGTTCAAGAATATGTTATTTAGTTTCCATGTTTTTGTGAATTTATTCATTTTCTTGTTGCTATTCATTTCTGGTTTCATTCTATTGTGGTTGGAAAAGATCCTTGATGTGATTTCAATCTTTTTAATTTGTTAAGACTTGTTTTGTGACCTAACATGTGATCTATCCTGGAGAATGTTCTGTGTGCACTTGAGAAGGATATTTTTTCTGCTGCTGTTAGGTGAAAAGTTTTGTACATGTCTCTTAAATTCATTTAATCTATAGTGTTGTTCTAGTCAACTCTTTTTTTGTTGATTTTCTGTCTGCATGTTCTATCTATGATTGAAAGTAGGGTATTGAAGTCTCCTACTATTATTGTATTGCTGTTAATTTCTCCCTTCAGTTCAGTCAATATTTGCCTTGTATATCTTGGTGATCTGATGTTGGGTGCATATATATTTACAATTGCAATATCTTCTTGCTGAATTGACTCTTTAATAAATATGTAATAACCTTATAGATACACAAAGAAAAATTCTGCATGATCTCACTTCTGTATGGAATCTAGAAAAAATCATATACATTGAAACAGGGAGTAGAGCAGTAATTACCAGGGATGGGGAGGGGAAGGAAATGGAGAGTTGTAGATCCAAGAGTACAAACCTGTAGTTATTTAGAATGAATAAGTTTAAATATCCAATGTACAGCATGAGAACTATAGTTGATAATATTATACTGCACTTAGAAAATTTGCAAATAAAGTAGATTATATGTGCTCTTAGCACCCGAAGAAGGCAACTGTGTCAGGTGATGAATATATTAATTTGCTTGAGGGCAAATTGTATATGTAGATCAAAATACCATGCTATACATTTTAAATACATATGAATGAATGCTTGAATAAATAAAAGGGGGATTATCTCAAAACTAAAAGTTTGGTTCAACATCTGAAAATTAATATAATTCACTGTATCAACATACTAAAGAATAAAAACTAAATAATCATCAAAATAAATGCATACAATGCATTTGAAAAAAATTTAATACCAAATTATAATTTAAAAAGAACAACTCACAGCAAACTAGAAATTAAAGGTAACTTTGTCAGTCTGATAAAGAACATCTCCAAATGACATACACTTAATTTGATACTAATGCTGAATGCCTGAATGCTTTCCAAAAAAATTTGGAAATAAGGCAAGAAAGTTCATTCTCATCACTCTTATTTAGCATAACACTGGAGAGTTGGGCCAGTATAACAGCCAAAATAAATGGATAAAATAAAAAAAGAAGAAATGGAAGACATGTAAATTAGAAAGTAAAAAAGAAAGCAATGTCTTTCAGCAGACAACTTAATTGTCTACATAGATGACCCAGGGAATCCACCAAAAAGCTCCTAGAACTAATAAATGTGTTTAGCAAGTCCACAGGATACAAGTTTTATATTAAAAGATAAATTATATTTATATACACCAACAATGAACAATTGAAAATTGAAATTTTAAAAACACTATTTAAAATAGTACCAAAAAACAAGAATACTTAATATATATTTAAATACATGTGCAAAATTCAGATGCTTAAAACTTCAAAACAGTAATGAGAGAAACGAAACAAGACCTAAACAAATGAGATGAAAAGCATTCAGTGATAAAAGATTCAGTATTTTTAAGATGCCGCTTATTTCCAAATTGGTCTAAAGATGCAATACAATTCCAGTCAAAATTCAGAAGGACATTTTTGTAGAAATTGACAAGCTAATTTTAAAATGTACCATATATGAAAACACAGAAGAAACAGCACAGCCAAATCAATGTCAGAAAAATTAAAACAAAGTTAGAGGATTCACATCCTCTAATCTCAAGACTTTCGAAGTTACAGTTACCGAGACAATGTGGTATCAACGAAAGAATAAACACACATAGGTAACTGAAACAGAATACAGAGTCTAGAAAGAGACACTCACATATATAACCAACTGATTTCTGACAAAAGTACAAAGGCAATCCATAGATAAAGGCTAGTATTTTCAACAAATGGTGTTGGAATAAATGAATATATCCATATGCAACAAGCAGAACACTAACCTGCACCTCATGTCTTACTAAAAAATAATAAAAATGGATCAAAAACATAAATCTAAAACTCAAAACTATAAAACTCTTAGAAGAAAACAAAAAGAAAACCTCAATGTCCTTTAGTTAGGCAAAAATTTCTTAGATGTGATTAAAAAATGAACAACAAAAAAAAAATCCATAAAAGGAAAAACTGAACTTTAGTAGAATTAAAAATGTCTGCTTTACAAACAACACTGTAAAGATACCAAAAATTCAAATGATAGACTGGGTTAAAATATTTGAAGAACTTAGATCCAGAATACATAAAGAAAACAAAAGTGCAATTAAAACTGGGTAACAGATTTGAACAGTTATGTTACCAAAGAGAACATGCAGATAGCAATTAAAGCAAGAAAGATGTTCAGCATTAGTCATTAGAGAAATGACATTGAAACCGTGAGAAAACACTACATACTTACGAAAAGGATTAAAAATTTTTAAAAATAATTAAACTGACTATGCCAAGTGCTGATGTAGCTGCAGAGCAACTGGAACCCTCACACACTTTTGGTGGGAATGCAAAATGGTATATTCACTTTGGAAAACAGTTTGGCAGTTTCTCATACAGTTAAACATATGCTTACCACACAACCTATAATCAAGTCCTAGGCATTTATCCAAGACAAATAAAAACTTATGTTCACATAAAGTCCTGTATGCATATGTTTATAGTGGCTTTATTCATAAATTGGTAAACACTGAAAACAACGTAAATGTCCTTCAACAGGTGAATGGATAACTATCTCACGGAAAACAGCTCAGCAAATTTAAAGGACAAATTGCAGATATACGTATTGATTTAAATGAATTGCAACTGCCTTTTCCCAAATGAAAGAAGCCAGGCACAAAAGTCTGCATACTGTATGATTTCATTTACATGATCTTCTGGAAAACATAAAAATACAGGGACTAAAATTTTATCAGTGATTTCCAGCATCTGGGAGTCAGGAAGGGTTTACTACAGAGGTGCTCAAGGCACTTAATTGAGTGATAGAAATGCTCCATATCTTGACTGTGGTGATGGTTACATGATGCTTTGCTTTTTCAACTCCATAGGATGAATTTTATTGTGTGTAAATTATATTCAATTGAAGACACCCAACTAACAGCATCAAATGTTGGAGACGCGGAACTCTCACGCATTCTTCTTGGGAATGTAAGATGTTACAACCCCTTGGAGAAAAGTTTTGACAGTGTATTTTAAAGTTAAACGTAACACCAATCATTTGCACTCCTGGGTATATATGCAAGGGAAATGGAAATTAAAACTTACGCAAAAATGTTTATAGCAGCTATATTCATTAAAGCCAAGAAAATGGAAACAGCCCAAATATCCATAATAGGAAAATGTGATAAATTAATGAAACAAAAAGAATGAACTGATGCAGCCTGGATGAAACTCACAGACTTGACGAGTAAAAGAAGCCTGACACAACAGAATACATACTTTATCATTCTTTTTATAGGAAATCCTAGAAGAGGTAAAACTACTCCATTATTTAAAAAAATCAGACAAGTTTTTGCCTTGGGGACTGAGGATTAACTAGAGAAGAATACAGAAGATCTTAGTAGTGAGTCATAGTGTTCTATGTGGTGACAGAGGGATGAGGTTATGCAGCTCTATTTTTCAAATTTGAGCAGCTACCATTTGTGCATTTCAAAGTATATAAATTTCACTTCAAAAAGTATTATAAAATAATAACAACTGAGTGTGTGGTTTGGGAGTGCGTAAATTAAAAATGACATAAGAATAGCAGAATGATGCTTATTGTGGAAACTGGGTGATATATACATGGGTATTCAGCAGTAATTCATTATATCATTCTACTTATTCTGCATAGTTTGAGCTTTGCTGCAATAAAAATTTAGAAAACTTAAACTGGACATATTGAAGAAGAAAGACAAAAAGAGAAGAGGAAGAAGAAGGAGAGGAAGATAAAAGAGGAGAAGGAGAAAGATTATCTTGACTGCTGTAATGAGAACAGAATTTACAGGTATGGGGGTGGAAAGAGAGCAGAGACACGGCAAGTAATAGGAAGACTGACAACGGATCGCTGTATTTAGCCACGTGGAAATTACCATGCATCTTAACAAGACCAGGTTCAAAAAGTGGGGAGAGCAAAACCTAATTGGAGAGATATTAAAAGAGAATAGGGAAAAATAATTCAGACAATCTTAGAACCGTCCTATTTTTGGTCTCCACAGTACCTTATTTAGCCACTTCATTTTGTAGGTATAGAATTGAAAACCGCAAGAAATTGACCACACAATACATAGCTAGTTAGTGGGATAAAAGGAGCTAGCATATTTTCTCACTACTGTGTTAAATCCTTCATTCACAAAAGATTGCTTCCTTCTGGGAAAAAAAAAAGGCAAATTACTTTTATTTATTATTAGTTAAAATCAGAAATTCTGAACTTTTTGAAATAATGTATTTTTCTCTTGACCAAGAAGCCATCTGTTATATAGTATTATATCATATTATCATTTCTCAATTCCCTTTTCCAATACCATTCTCTTGTTCAGAGAGATGGCAGATGATCTGCCGCTTGGTCACCATTATACAAACACTATCTTCAGCTATGCTTTGAACTATGACTGTTAGAAGCAAAAGTACAAATTCATCTTTGTATTTTGGTTACGTTTTTGTCACGGACCCGACTGCACAAAAGAATATTATCTCTGGTTCTTAAATCTTTTACTCAGAGTGAATTGTATTTTGTTTTAGAATAATAAAAAACGAATTTCTCTTTTTACTCGAATTCAAAGTATTCTGAAGGCCTCTCCTCCCTACCTCTTTCTCTGTGTTTGATGTTCTCCAGAGAATACAGGCAGGTGAATAATATCAAGTTTTTATCTATGTATCACCCCAGCTCAGCATGACCTCATAGAAGAAAATGGAAAGAATAATCGCAGTGGTCAAGGAGCTAGATCCATAATTAAACATCACATTCAAATGGCTGAGCAAAGAGCTTGCAGCTAACACTCATCTCTGATGTGCCTTTACAAGGCTTATCTCCATTTGAAAGCTTATTTTAAAAACATTTCTTTGGCAAGTAGTCTAAATTATTCACTTCTTCCAATATTAATTTTTGTTATATATTCCTATGGTGTAGTCTATGCAATGGGATAGAATCACTTTATGCATTTTTAATTAAGGTTAGTCAAAGCCACCATGCTAATAATAATAAACCGACACATACCACATACATACACTGTGTAGCTCTGGCTCATTAGGTAGAACATGTAGCAAACAGCAATCAAAGCATCATTTCTTTCAACATTTATGTTAATTATGATGCTATATACTACATATAATATTTATTCCAGGGGTGTATAGAGGATTTTAAGATGAAAAAGTATAATTATGGCAATTATGATGTGGAGGCTTTTCTTTTTTGAATATTTCCTTTGGAGATATGTGTGCCATGAAAAAATATTAAGTACAAAAAGGCTCTGAGCATGAACAAATACTACATTTTTAATAATCCTCATCATATTCAATGCTGCTGCCATATTAGCATATTGTCATTTCTGCTTTTTACTTTTACAAAAAATCTATTTGCATAATTATGTAAAGTGCAATCTCTCTTTCAGGTTGTTGTCGGATATGGAGCACTTAGCATTGCATATTACTGTGGAGATAAGCCTCTGTAGGTACTCACGATGTTTTGGATCTGAAAAATAAATGTATGTGTTTTTCTCTCTTTTTTCCAGTTTCTTTATGAAGAGGAAAGCATTGGCATACTAGAATAATGAATGTAAAATTGTCTTAAGTTCTTCCTCAAATGCCGCATATGTCATAAAATACATATGTATACACAGGTTTTAATTTGTGTTGTGATGAGAAATAGTCACGTGAAATTATGACCTTTACCTTTCTCAATTTCTATTCAGATACGTAAATGAGACATGAATGCATAATAAAGAACAGAAAAAAATTACTCAAATAGTGCACTGGTTTCCTAAATAACTAACACACACACAAACACACACCCATATATGATGAATTGCCCACTCAAGGGAAAACATTTCTTAAATGTGTAATAAATATTTTGAATGAAACTGTTCATTTACATAAACATCTAGCATAATTATTTTATTCCCTTTATAAAAAAATACCCACTCACATATTTAAAAATTCAAGAAAAAAGAAAAAAAAAGTGAAGTAAAATGGAAAGTTGCAATAAAGATGACAAAAATGTACTAGAACTCACTCGTAAGTTTTGGTAGACATCAAGATAGACTCCTTTTACCCATGCACAAGCAGCCTCAAGAATAGGACGAGTAGACGATGAAATAGTACCATGCGAGGTATTTTAAACTTAAAAAAGTTTCATGTTACTTGACTTGGAAGAAAAGGAAACCGAGCTGAGACTTAAGAGTTACTGCAGCTTGTGGGGTGGGTGGGTATGTGTGCATGCGCTCTGCACACACATGCATGTACATTAGACAGCTTTTAAACACAGCTTTTTAATTGAGAAGAACAAAATTTAGAGTTTGCTTTTTTTTTAGGAAAAATTGCCAATATACTAAAAGATACTATAGAATAGTTGGGAGAGCTGGAGGACCAAGTTCACAGCTAATATTCAGTGACGAATATGCAGAACTACATCAAAGATCCAACATGATTAGCAAACAACTGACTCCCACTGCTGTCATTCACATCTGAGATGCTGGAAACATTGCTTGATAATAAGTATTACTAAAATCTGGACATATCTCTGGCCATCCAGTCTAGAACAAAAGAAAACAAACAAACAACAACAGTAACAACACGGCTAAATACAGCCAGGTTGTTACATGTCTTGCTTTGGAATTGAAGATTCACAGAAAAGCTCTGTTTGATAGCCTGGCCAAGTGCCTGTGCTCTGGCTGCAAGGTGGCTGGGGAAATAAGCATTCTGTATTCCACTTCTGGGAAGATGTGACTCAGAATGTGGGAATTTATCTTATTACTGGAATTTGAAGGATCGTGCAGTCATATACGACAATGATCCATTGTATGTCTCTTGTTTCCTGATCTGATAATTTCTTTTTTCATCTTTTACTTCCTCCCTTTCATGGAGCACATCCAATAATAGTTATGAGAAATTGTACATGAGAGATAAAATTTTGAGCACTTGTGTGTCTAAAAAGAGTTATTTTTAACTATGTATTAATATTTCAAGTTTGAAAAATATTTGACTCTTTGCTAAGAAATATGAGAAAAATATCACTCATACTTCCTCCCACATTTGCTCTTTTAGCCTCCACTTTTAATTATATTGTCATTTTGACATTTCCAAAGGTACAATATTCACATTAGATTATATGACTATAATTACTTTAGTTCTGTAGTCTTCAATATTGGTATGAATGGATTCAACTCTCACTAAGCCTGGTTTTCTACAGTTTCTATTTTCTTAGGTTTTTTATTTTGTGTCATTTCCTCTTTGGCTAATTTTCATTATATAGGAGTGAGAAGTTCTGCCATTTACTTTAAATATAAAGGAAAACTTCACTGAATATACATTTGTGGTAATACTTAATTTTATCTTGGAAATTTGTAGATATCTCTACACTATTTCTGCAACTGAATGCTTCTTTGGAGACCTCTAAAGACCACATGATAGTCCCCTTAGTATATGGCTTTCTTTTTCATTCATTCATGAATGGCCATATGATTCTTCCTTTATCTTTAAAGACCAGGTCATTCACCAAAATTCATGTATTGATATCAATCTGTCTGTATCCAATTTTTTTAAACATCATGGGACTCAATCTATAGATTTAAGCCTGCCATCTTTTAGGAAAGTTTACTTTAACTGTGTCCTTGAATTTTGTAATACTTGTTCTTTTCTTAGGAACACAAATTATACATAGTTCAATAACTTTTGCTCTATCTATAATTTTCTCTATAGTCATGTTCATATTTTGTTTTCCTTTTTACTATTTTATTTATGTGATTTACTAACAGCCCATCCACTGCACTGTTGGCTTCATTTTCAATAATGTTTATTTTTACGTGATATTTTTTAAACAGCTTTCAGAACCATCATATTTTTATTATTCACTTGCACTTCTTTCCTAAGATCTATAAACTCATTTTTTAACTATTGCTATTATATTCCTTTCTTTGAACACTTGTAATTTTTTAACTATTGTTTAAATTGTAGTGACTGTATCAACTATAATTTCTTCCTATTTTTCTGACTTTACTTGTGTTTCTTTAATTATTTTTATTATATCTCTTCTTTATCTACCTTTTTAAAATGCTTTTAGTCCTCTATAACAAGCATGTTTTAATAATTTGCTTTTTTTTCTAGCACTTTTGTGATTATTATTTGATGAGAGAAGCATCTGGATGGCTCTGAAGGCACCTTTCCTTCTCTCTTTTGGTATCTTGGCTGAGAGTTGGTTCAGTGGACTGAACTGGTCTTCAGGGAGCCAAGGCCTTTGGCTCATGTCTGCATTCCTGGCATGTAAGGCTGTTTCCCGGGCTCCTGGTTTGTGCATCTTGGACTTTAGTATGCAGATTCCCTGATGCAATTCCAAGGTCTAGAGATAACTTGGTGTGTTCCTTATTGCTGAGTGTAAGGATCAGCAAACACTACAACCCGTAAGTCACATCCAGCCTGCTGCCTGTTTTTGTTTGGCATATGAGCTAAGAATGGTTTTCACATTTTTATGTGGTTGAAAAAAATCCAAAGAATAATAATTCATGAATCATGAAAGTTATATGAAATTCAGATTTTAGTATCCATAGATGAAGTTTCAGTGAAACACAGCCATGCCCACTTACTTACATACTGTCTATGGCTGCTTTTGTGCTACCACAGCAGAGTTGAGCAGTTACAACAGAGACCATATGGCCCATGAAGGCTACGTCCATACAAAATATGTGCTATTTGACCTTTTACATAAAAAGTTTGGGAAGAAAAATGTTCTGTAGTCCCCGTCTTACATTAACGCATAAATACATAGCACTAGGTATGTGCTCACAGAGTGCTCAGTTGTGTGACCACCATGCTGAACCAGTCAGACCCTCTCTCCTAGAACTTTAATTTTAACCTATTCAGAATATCTATTTCCCATGTTAGAGAAACATGGCAGTTTGGGAAACTGTGATAACCCTACTATTTCTCTGATTGTAAAGTTTTCCCTAACAAATTCTATGCTATACTGGGACTATATGGCACTAGGTGTGTACCTAGGACCCTCTGACATGACACTGCTCATTGTTGAATGTTTATAGTTGCTAATGCAAAGACATGTGGGTTCAACCTGGGCATGGGGTGGGTTGAAGATCAAGATAAATCTCTGAAAACCTAAAGAAGTCTGCCACCTTTATTTTGATGTTGGTTTTTTTGTACATCTTTCTTTTTTGTCATTTATTTCTATCTTCCCCACCATTCTGAGATATCAAACTGAATCTCTCCTGGGACATTTTCTTAGCTTTCTAGACAACCCTAGACCTCATATTATAATTAATCTAATTAATCAAGATCATTGTGCATGCCACTGTAACTTTGGGGAAATCTATGTACTGTCTGTGATCCCTCATTTTGATTATCCTTTAACAATATTTGGCAAGTGATCATAAACATTTGTTCTTAAAAATTTGTTTCTTGCTCCTCTTATGATGAAATGCTTTCTTCTATCTTTAGTTGTTTTTTTATTATAATTAGAATTGAAGAAGCAGAGGGAAGAAAAACATTCTTCTGCCATTTTAAACTAGAAATTCCATGTTCTTACAAATCTGAAATTTTTTTAGAATCAGATATAATTGATCTTGCTCTATGCTCGTAAATTTAATTTCTGTCCTGACATTAAACTACAAATGTTTTCAGCTGTTCAAGAAAAATCACTAAAACTTATTTAAACTTTATGATTTGACATTCTTAGAAGTATCCTTTCAACTGGGTGAATTAGGCTTATGCTAATAAGAATGGACAGCTAAATCTTTTGTAAATACAGCATCTGTTATTTCTTCCAGTTTTAAAAAAATGTAGACTTCCAAATAAACCTGAATCATAATAATAAATACTTCTCTAAATTCCTCAGAATCAGCTACCAAGAGTTTGCTTTCACTTCTTCTTTAATATCAGGCTTTTATTATGAATTCCCACTTAGAAAAGGATATCAGGATTTTCGTTTCCTTCTTCTTTTTAAAAAAATTTTATTTCTTTGAAAAAATGTTTTGGGGGTAGTAAACCAAGACAAAAGAAATGAAATGCTTGGGAGTGTCAATTATATGTAGGATAACAATTTGAGGAGTGTAAAAAGGGAGCTCCTCTGGGAAAATTGCTTCAATAACAATGAACCACAAGACATGAAACTGTATCTGGTAACACACTTGGAAGTCAGGACAAATGCAACCTTTAGTGATTTATTTACTCTTGAGCATAAGGAAAAGTCAAAATATTTACAAAAGGATGTGAGCCATGCTTGGATATTTTTAAGCATTGTTTTAACTTTATTTAGGATTCTTTAAGGGCTAAAAAATATCAGTTTCTAAGAAAAGAAACTGTTAAAATTTTAAATGTGAAGAGTCAAAACCTTTGGTTAATTTTGTTAGTTAACTCTCTCCAGTTGAACAGAATCTGTGGATATAACGGAGAAATTATTCAAAAGTGGTACAACATAAATTGGAAAAACCTCTCATGACTATTTGGAAAAAGCAGATGTTTCTTGGATTCTTTTATTCCCAGCACTTTCATGAGTAAGAATGTTGACAATTGCTTTTTATTCCATGCCCTTGTTGTGGCAAATCATTAAAATGAAATAAAAAATAATGCTCACTACCAAGATGTAAAAAAATTCCACATTTCTGCTGGTCACAATTCAAAAGTAATTCTTACAATGCCACTTCTTTCCTATAGTTTGTCTTCTGGTGTTTGTAGCCTTACAACTTATATTCCATTATTAGTTACTCAACAAGTTTTTTTTAATATACTTAGGAACTATTTCCCTAATTTAAAGTTAGAATTTTAAATATTTTTATATAGGTTAAGAACTTTTACGCTAACTCTTTATACATTGAGTTAATAAAAGATATCAATTTACCTCATGTCAATAATATATATGATATATGATTATTGGGATGGATTGCTTAAACGAACCTCCTACCTTGCCTATTTGTTCATGAAATAGCATGATACCACATAAATATTATTCCATTTCTTAGTCATAAAGATTTCATTGTCTTCATTTACATTGCCTTCTCCTATTTAACCAATTTATGTACCATTATATAAATATACAGAGACAATATTTTCCATTTAGGAACCAATCTCTTCAGAGAAAACATGAAAGAGGGAATGAAGGAGAAGATATTACTTTCATTTAATGGTATAAGGTAAAGTACTATTAATAAGCCATCATATCCCCAGTATAGGAAAGAATATTAAAATAGTTGTATTGTTGTTTAACTGTGTATAACTGAGAAGGAAAAAGATTTTGAACAATTGAGAACAAAAAGGCATATGAATATTTAGAAGTTCTGATGAATGCTATAAACTGATTCATGCAAAATTATTCTATTTTGGGTCCCAAAACTTCCTTTCCTCCCCAGACATTTTATGTCCCACAAGACAGAATATATAATATGAGGCAGTTCCCCCCAAAGGTGCTTTTGATTCTAGGTAGTGGTAATCAATAACAAATATTTATTTCGACTTATCGACAAAACATTAAATTCTTGGATTGAACTTATTCCAATTTCAAATACAATGAGTTATCATTCAGCAGACTAAAGTTCCTTCTTAGAGCAAATTTACAAGTTGAATATAACATAAAAAACTTGTGTGTGAAGGCTTCAGAGAAATGCTGAGGTGACCAGACATTAATCAGAGAGCCAAGATGGCAGAGGGAAGGGAATCAAAGAGTGGGGAATCGAAGTTGCACAAGCCCGCTGAGAGTGGCACCTGCCAATACTTGGCAAAGATGGAAAGATTTAGAACATGGGAGTAAGTCCACAGATAAGAATAAGAGCAGCCACCAATACCCCTGGCAATTTCCCACGGCCAGAGAGGCAAAACTGAGAGTCCGGAATCTAGGACTGCGAAGAAAGTTAAGACTTAGGAGACAAAGATCAAAAAAGAAGGAAGATGTGGAGAACTGAGTCACCCATACTTGCAGTTTTCCCCAAAATACATTTTCCAAATATGAAACTGCACAGAGAAAGTTGCTAAGAAGGTAAGAAGACATATTTTGAAAAGCAGAATGAGGTTTCTGTAGTCTCATGCTGAAGAGAAAAAAACTGAAGATCAGAATCTTCCCAAGACAAGAGACCCCAATAAGCAACCCAGGATCTCAGCTGAAACCAGGGTAAAGTGTAGTGAGCAAAGGGAGAGTGGGAACCAGGGCCAGACAGAGTTTTAACAAAAAGATATATTCTAGCCTGATGCCAACACAGTGCTTGGCTTTACTGAGGTGATCTGTCCTTGCTTTATCTGTCTAGTCATTAAGATCCTCAACAATTTTTGTGCATAATATCTCATACTCAATCAGAACTTATCATGTATGCAAAAAACAAAAGCAAAAACAAAACAAGATCAAGAGGAAAAATGGAGAGAACAATAAGAAAAGGCATAAAGGTGATCTTTACTAGCCAGCATAACCTTAATATTAAAATTTGACAAAATGTTTACCTGAAAGAAAATTATAAGGCAATTCACAGTTTCAAAAATCCTAAACAAAATATCTCATGTCAAAGTTAGTCATTCTAATAATATAAGGTGGATTTAACAACCAAAATCCCATTAGTATAATTTGCCACATTAATAGAATGAGAGAAAAAATGTAGAGAAAATATGATTTGATGAAATTCATTATCCATTCAAGATAGAAATTCTTAGAAAACTTGAAATAAAAGGAAACATATTTAATCTGATTTAATAAAAAATTTGCAGCAAACATCAGATTTTACTGTGATGTACTGTAACCTTCACCATAAGACCAGAAACATGACAACAGTACAAGAACACCTGGTATCACCATTACTCTTCACATTTTAGTGGAAGTCTTAGCCAATGCAGTAAGGCAAGCATAAAGAAAACATAAGGATTAGAAAGAAAACATAAATATATTATTATTCATAATTGACATTATCTTCCTTGGGACAATTTCTTCACCATGGCAGAGCAACATGAAATCCAAGACAAATGTGAAAAAATAAATGGTCTTAATGAGCCAACAGACAGGAAATCTCAGAAGAGAAATGTTAACTGTAAGGAAAAAATGAAATTGCTAGAACTAAAAAGTATAATAAATGAATGAAGACATGTACAGTGTGGTCTTAACAGCAGAGTGTAGTTGGTAAATGTTAATGAACTTGAGGGCCAGTAAATAGAACTTCTCTAATCTGAAGATCATTTCTTTCAGATAAGGATATTTTAAGATAGAAACTCAGAAATCTGGGGAAAATAACAAATGATGTAAAATAGGCAATGTGTGAGTCACAGAAATATAGGAGAGTGAGGGCAGATCAAAAAATTTTGAAGCAATAATGAATGAAAATTTGATAAAAAAAAATTTACTTGCAGATCCAAAAAGTTCAGTGTACCTTCAGCAGGATAAATACAAAGAAAATCATATAAAAGCACATCATAGTCAACCTGACAGAAATAAAAGTTAGATAGAAAATATGGAAGGTAACCAGAAAAAGGAAAGGTGTATTAGACACAGGGGAGCAATGATATAAATGAGATATGGTTGATATCTCACCATAAACAAATGAGACCAGAATGAAAACCACTCATAAATACAGAGAAATAAAGCCATTTTCAGATTAAAAAGAAGAAGGAAGAATTTATCATCAGCAGACATGCACTATTTGAAACACAAAGGCTATTTTTGGTCTGAATAAAAGTGATACTAGATGGAAACTCACTCGTATCTAACAGGAGAGAATGATGCATACCAAAAAATGCTAAATAAGTGGGGAAATTTTAAAAATCTGATTTTTCCCCTGAAATTTATTTAAAAATCAGCTAATGGTTTAAAACAAAAATAATGATATGAAATCATAGAATTCATGAAGTAAATAAAAACAAAATGCATGACACCAATAGCACAAAGGGCAATGGGGAGGGTGACTAAAATTATGCTGTTTTAATGTTATTATATCTGTGACATATTAAGTGAGATATGTGAAGTGTGGGGTATGAAGTGTCAGAAGTGTAGAGTGGGCAAAAGTGTGAAGTGATGAAATATTTACCAAGACATGCATTGGTAAAATAAGGATGCCATTTTGTCAATGCATATCTTGGTCTGCATTAAAGCAACCACTAAGAACATAAAGTGGTAAAGCAGTCAATAGGGAAAATGAAATAAAACTTTTTAAAAAATTGATTTACCCAAAATAAAGAATGAAATAATAGAGAAACAAACAAACAAAAAAACATCAGGGACAAAAAAACCCACAAAAATAAATAGTGAGATGTGAAACTGAATCCTAATCATATTAAAACATCATTAAGTATAAGTAAACTAAACACTCCACATAAAAGATAGCATCAGAAAGCATTTTTATAAAAGAAAGATCCAATTATATATCTCCTACAAGAGATGCACTTTAAACATAAATACACAAGTAAGTTTCAACAGTACACTGAACAACTTCATATTCTTTACAAGCATATAAGAAAAATTCTTCAATGTAGACCACATGCCAAGCAATAAAATAATACAATATCAGATAAAGTAGGCTTCCACACTGTGAATACTGCAAGAAATAAAGAGAGAAATAAAGAGAGACATTTCATAATGATAAAAAGGACAACGCGTCAGGTTGATATCACACTCCTTAAAATGCATGCACCTAACAAGAAAACTTCAAAATTCATGAGACAAAACTAAAATAATTAAAGAGAGAAATAGAAATCCACATACATAGTAAAAGAACATAAAACTACATCAGTAATCAATAGGTCAGGGATGTTTAAAAAATTAAAAAGTAAACAAAATAATCTGGGCAAACTACCTACAAACTTGATCTAATTGTTACTTACAGGACAGTACACTGAACAGCTTCATATTCTTTACAAGCATATATGAAAAATTCTTCAATGTAGACCACATGCCAAGCAATAAAACAAGTCTTAAAACATTTCAAAATATTTTAACACTACAAATTGTGTTCTCTGACCACCACATAATTAAATAAGGAACCAACAACATAACAAACAGTTGACCCTTAAAGCACACAGGGGTTAGGTGCACCAACCCCCTGCACATTTTAAAATCCATGTATAAGTTTTGACCCCCCCAAAACTTAACTACTAATAGCCTACTGTTGATCAGAAGTCTTATCAGTAACATAAATAATTAATACATATTTTGTATTATAGACTGCATTCTTACAATAAAGTAAGCCAGAGAAAAAATGTTATTAAGAAAATTATAAGGAAGAGAAAATAGAAAATATATTTACTATTCATTAAATGAAAGAGGATCATCATAAAGGTCTTCATCCTTCTCATCTTCATGTTAAGTAGGCTGAGGAAGAGGAGGAAGAAGAGGAGACTTGCTGTCCCAGGGGTTGCAGATGTGAAAGAAAATCCATGTATAAGCAGACCTGTACAGTTCAAACCCATGTTTTTAAGAGTTAACTCTACATAGAAAAGACCCAAGTACTGGGAAGAAAATTAACACAGTTCTAAGTAATCCGTGAGTCAAAGAAGAAATCATAAGGGGACTTATAAAATATTTTTAACTGAATGATAATGATATAAATATTTGTAGGATACAGCTAAACAGTGCTTCAGGGAAAATTTATAGCTTTAAATGCATGTATAGATGGCCCCAAACTTACAGTGGTTTGGCTCAATCTTTTGGCTTCACGAGGGTGCAAATGTGATACACTTTCAGTGGAAACCATACTTCAGATTTTGAGTTTGGCCCTTTCCCAGGCTAGTGACATGTGGTATGATACTCTCTTGTCATTCTGGGCACTTGCAGTGAGCTGCAGTTCCCAGTCAGCCACACACTCCTGAGGGCAAACAACCAATACTTGATATCTTCCTGGCAGACATTACGCCGGCTAAACCAGCAAGTGTCAATGCCCCAGTGCTCTTTACCGGCTATTCTTGAGCCAGAAGAGAGAGAAATCAGTAACTCGGTCACTGCAGTGTCCCAATCATTCCGCAGTTAATTTTAGCATAGCACTCCAAGCATTCCTCAGGTCCCGTGTGCTTTCAGCTGTGTGCACTGATGGTGAGTGCCCATGCACCCATTCTGTTTTACATTTTCAGTATAGTATTCTATAAGTTACATGCAATATTCAAAGGTTATTTGACATTTATAAAATAGACTTGGTTTTAGATGATTTTGCTCAACTGTAAGCTAATGTAAGTATTCGAAGCATATTTAAGGTAGACTAGGCTAAACTATGATGTTCTGTAGGGTAGATGGATTAAATACATTTTTGACTTATGATATTTTCAACTTTAATTGCTTTATTAGGCTGTAACCCCAATGTAGGTCAAAGAGCATCTATATCTCTTAGTTGGTGCTGTGCTGCCATAACGAACCACAGACTGGGTAATTTCTAATGAGCAGAAATTTATTGCTTCACAGTTCCAGAGGTTGGGAAGTTCAATGTTCTGGTGTTGGCATTTGGTGAGGGCCTTCTTACTACGTCATCACGTGACAGAAGATGGGAGGGCAGAGGGAGAGAAAGCCAATTCCCTCCACCAAGCTCTTTATAATGGCATTAATCCATTCGGCTCTGTTGCGTTGGGAGTTAAGTCTCAACATGAGTTCTGGAGAGGACAAAAACATTCAAACCATAGCAATGCATTAGAAAATAATAGAGGTTTAAAATAAATGATCTGTGTATCCATTTGAATAAGTATGAAAGTAATAAAAATAGGAGCAGATATCAATAAAATAGAAACAGAAAAGGTAATTAAAGCCAAGATGCGGTTCTTTGAAAAGATTAAAAGTGCATATACTTCTAGCAGTATTAATCAAGCACAAAAGAAAGAAATAATGTCTCAATATCAGAAATAAGAGGTGATATAACAATAAATCCCACAGGCATTAAAGGGTTAGTAGGAAATACTATGAACAAATTTATGTACATAAATTTGATAATTGAGGTAAAATGGTTAAATTCCTTGAAAAATACAATTAACCCAAGCTGATGAGAGAGAATTGAATTCACAATCAAAATCTTTTTCCATAAAAAAATTTTAGCCCCGCATATTTTCACTAGTGTGCCATCAAACACTTAAGGAAGAAATAAACCTAATTTTATATAAAGTGTATGAAAAAAATAGAGAAGGGAACACTTCCAACTAATTTTATGAAGAAGCATGACCATGAAATAAAAAAAAAGCTTGACAAAAATATTACAAGAAAATAAAAAGACAAACTTTTGCATGAAGATACAAAAATCATTTAGAAAATGAAATCCAGCAATATGTAACAAATATACAAAAATATATAAAAAGTTAAGAAATCATCACCAAAAGGAGTTCAACTAAAGAATACAAGCTTAGTTCAAGCTCTGAACATAAATCAATGTAACTCAAAATTAAGAAAATCAGTCATATGATCATTTCAATTTTATAGAAAAAGTGAAAATTTGATATCATATTTGATTTAAAAAAACTCTCAACAATTATAGAATAAAACTTCCTCAACCTGATAAACCAAGTTTATATAATATTCAGAAGTTAATGCCATACTTAAGAATGAAAGGCTGAATTTTTTTTCTAACATTTGAGGGAAAAAAAGGATGTGTCTTCTTGCCAATTCTATTCAAGATTGTATTGAAGGTTCTAGGAAGTGCAGTAAAGAAACAAACAATCATAAAAGATATAAAGTTTAGAAAGGAAGAAATTAAGCTGTCTCTATTCACAAATGATATAATTATGTTGAGAGAAAATACTAAGAAATCTGCAAAAATATCCTAAATTCTGCTAGAATTAACAAGTGAATTTAGTAAAAATCATAGAATAAATGCTAATATACAAAAAGTAATTGTATTAATATATGCTAGTAAATAATTGTGATGATGCCATGAAATAAAATTGATACTTACAAAGGAATATAATTTCTAGTAGCACCAAAATCCCAAATATTTTGGAACAAATTTTTTAAAAGTTTGCAGAGCTTTTATGCTGAAAACTAAAAACATTTCTAAGAGAACTTACATAACACTTGAATAAATGGAGAAATTTACTTTGTTCAAGGATTGACTTGAAGATTCAACACTGTTAAATTGTTCAGTTTCCCACAATTAATCTATAAATTCAACACAGTACCAATAAAAATGCAAGCAGACATTTTTATAGAATTTGACAAGTTTATTATAAAATTTATTTGTAAAAGCAGAGGACATAAAATAGCTAAAAAGTTTTTTGAAAGAGGAAAACAAAGTTAAAAGAATTACTCTTCCTAATTTGAAGACATATATAAAGGTGAAGTAATCTAGGTAAGTGGTATTGGTGGAAAGATAAACATACAGGGTCAGTGGAACAGAATAGAGCCCAAAAATAAACCCATACATGGTCGGGTAAATTTAAACAAAGCACCAGTATAAGTTAATGAATAATGCTGGAGTATTTGTGTGTGTGTCTGTGTGTCTGTGTGCATGTGTGTATGTAACTCATACCCCTGCCTCACACTCTACATGAACATTAACTTGAAAGGGATCATTAATTAATAGAATTACTTATTTTTGTTACCTAAAAATAAACTGTAAAATTTCTAGAAAACACATAGGAGAAAATCTTCACACAATATAGTTAGCAAATCATTTTTTAGATAAGAAAAAAAAAGCACTAAGCAAAAAAAAAAAAAAAAAGCATAAATTTGACTTCCTCAAAATTAAAATCCCATTTTTCTTCAAAACTCACTAAAGAAAACAAAAAACAGCTATAATATACATTTATATAATGGATTACTACTCAGTAATACAAAGAAAATAATTACTAATACACATAAAAACATAGGTCAACTAAAGACATTTTTAATAAAAGAAATAGACACAAAGGAGTACATAGCATATGACTGCATTTATATCAGGTCTGACATCAAGCAACGCTGTTCTACGCTGACAGAAATCAGGTCATGGTTGCCCGGGGCTGCTAGTGAGGGAATTGACAAAAATGGGACACAAGGGGATTTTCTGGGAGTGATAGAAATGTTCTCTATTTTAATTGATATAGTAATTATGCAGAAGTATAAATTTGTTATCAAACGTATCACTTTAAATGGGTGCAATTTATTGCATGTAAATTGTACCTCATTAAAATTGATTGAGAATTAAATTTAAAAGAAACACAGTAATACAAAACATATGGGCAAACTTTTCTTAAAGTGACAGTATTGAGTGTTGGTAAGCAGGTGGAGCGATTTGAACTATCTTACATGGCTGGTGACTAAACTGATAAAAGAATTTGACCGCGTCTACTTTAGCCAATCTTTTGCATACCCTAAGACCCAGTGATTCCTCTCCAAAGTAAACACCCAAAAGAAATGTACAAGAATGTTTATAGCAGGACTGTTTGTAAAAGCCAAAAAGTATAAACAATCCAAATGTTCACATACAGTAGAATGGGTAAATAAATTATGATGGAATGTTAAACAGCATTGAAAATAAACAAACCATTGTTATACATGCTATAGATGAATCTCAAAAAGATCAGTATTGAGTGAAAGAAGCCAACACAGAAGGGAATATCCTGTATGATTCTGTTACGCCAATACATGGTGCTAGGAATAGGGACAGTGTTTACTTGGTGGGGATACAGAGGAATTCGTGCTCATAGCATTCAAATTTTGAGTTTTGGCCACCTGGTATGTTCACTTTTAGAAAATTAGCCAAGCTTTATGATTATATTTATGTACTCATCTATGTTCTACTTCAATAAAAAGTTTATATAAGTTGTCAAACTGGATGAAAAGTAAAATGCTCAATCATCTAGCTGTAACCCATACAATTCTGCAAGTTTTTTGATGTCTAACAGAGAGCCATGAGCCTTGGGACCTTCAAGAAGTCATAGCTTTTATGGAGTGCCTTCTTTATACCCTGCGGTATACTGATTTCTGGGGGAGAAAATTTAAAAACAAACCAAACAAAACAAATAAACAAAAAAAACTACACAAACCGAGTAGTAAACAACTTTTTTTTGAAAGACAAAACAAAAAATGACTTGAATATCTTTAACAAGTATTAATGGTGTCCAAAAAAGCAGCAAAAAGCCGTAATACATTTGGATGAGATTTTATGTATTTTCCCAAGAGCAAACAACAGCCAACATGATTTCAACTTTACATTTTAGAAAATGACACCAGCGTACTTGGTAGTATTATTCATAACATTGTGACAAGTTAAGAGCATGCCCAATAAAGACATTGAGATTTCTGGTCCTTGAAGCACTGAGTTATTTTACACACACACAACACTAACACACACACACACGCACGCATATGTACACACAAATGTAAATAATCAAAAGGCGTTCTCAGAGTGGAAAAATAATTGTATCTCATTTTTTTAAAAAGGTAGAGTAATAGCATCATCTTATTTACTTCACTGCGTTGTTGCAAGAATTTTCTGAGATAATTTGAGCGAAAATCTTATAATAATTCCCAACACATCTTAATTATTACCATTAAATCTTAGCTTTCACAGTAGCCCAAATCCAGCATAACTCAAATGTTAACTTTGATATAAATATTATGCTTTTCAATAAAGCTTTATGATACTGGTAATTAACCATATGTGCAGCTTAGTGGCTACAGACCTACTTTATGGACTTGACAGTAATGAAAACTCAGATGTTACTGTTTGTTTATTAAGCTGATATTTGCAAAAACAGTCCTGGAGGCACTCAAAAGACCAACTTCAAAGGTTTATAGATTTAATTTATACCCTCCTACACCTCCAAAGGGATCTGATACAGCTACAAACTTCGGTAAGTTACAAATTTTGGAAATCTTCCAATCAGCATTTTTCAGAATATGTTCTGCGTAATATTAGCTGCACAGGAGGTTAAAAAGTGTAACAAAGGGACAAAAAGAAGTTTTGTGGTTAGATAAACTGAAAACTAGTCATTGGGTTTCATTGACCACACTGATTTGTTCAGTATAGGTCTTCATGAGGAAACTGAGAATCTACAATTGGGGCATGTCTTGTTACGTTTTTTGTAAACGCTTGGCCACTGAAAGCAACGTTTTAAATGGTGCTTCACTTAAGAATAACCTTCTGTACTATGAATTTTAGAAAATGTTACTTTAAGCCATAATATGAAAGAATATCATTAGGGATTTTTGTTATCCTCTTTAAGAATGTTCAATGAGCTACTTTTTCCTATTGATACATAGCAATTGTACATATTTATGGGGTATAGGTGATATTTTGATACGGGCATGCCATGGGTAATGATCAAATCGGAGTATTTAGGATATATAATCTCACACATTTATCATTTCTTTGTGTTAGGAGCATTTCAAATTTTCTCTTTAAGCTATTTTGAAATATACAATAAATAAATTATTGTTAATTATAGTCACCCTTCTGTGCTATCAAACACCAGAATTTATTCCTTCTATCTAACTGTATATTTGTACGCATTAACCAACCTCTCTCTATCTCCCTCTTCCCCCCCCACCGCCACTTCCCAGTACGGATAGCTTCCCAGCCTCTGCTAACTATCATTCGACCCTCTAGCTCCAGGAAATCAACTTTTTTAACAGCCACATATGAGTAAGAACATGTGATATTTGTCTTTCTGTGCCTGGCTTATCTCGCTTAACATAATGACCTCCAGTTCCATCCATGTCGCTGCAAGTGAACTACTTTAAATTTTAAAAGCAGCTACCCCTGGATTCCTTCTCATAACTGGTGAGAACTGCAACTAATAGGCAAAACTAGCGCTGGACTACCAGAGCTGTTCTCATGAGATCTACGGTTATACGGCATGGCAGGGAAGCAAAGAAATGTGATTTGGGCCCTTTCTGTGTTTGCTGCACAAGGGCTTTCTCTCCGCAACCTGTGCCAGCATCCCCCAGCAACTCTTCGGTCAAGATCCCAGCACCCGGTACACGAAGCTGTACCTTCTGTCATCCGTCTGAGATCGGCTTTAATTTTAATGCTCTGCTTTACTGTCTTTTATTTTTCTCAAGGCATTGTGGCTGCATGATTGAGTGTCATGAGACAAACATTTCCGAAAAAGGCCACAGTGTGTAAGTGGTAGCAAAAGTACTAGCAAAGAGCATTAAAGCAATTACCTGGGATATGAAATTACAAGTGTTGAGGCAGTTAGAGGTCAGTGGAAATCTCCATCATATTACAGAGGCTTTGGGGCTTACTACTGCTCTGTGGGAGTATTGTGATAATAAAAGCATAATGCAAGCCTAAGGACCTTTAAATGCTATTAATTAGTTTCACCATAAAAGGATCATGAAATTAGAATCACTGTGCTCTCAATTCTGATTTAATTACAATTAAGATGACAAAATTTTGTTTTACAATGAAGGTTCAAGACAGTCTATAGAAAGCAATGCTCCAAACACAAAAATATGTTGTACCGGAAACTGTTAAGAAAGTATAATTTTCTGTGTGAGGATGTGGCTGTACCACAGTGCATGCAGTTACGTGAGCTACACACACGCAATCGCAAGTACAGGCAGGAATGTGGCCTTTGACATGTGATGGGATCCTTGAAATTAGACTGTGATTCTTTTCCTAAGAAAGATTTTTGTGTAGTTAAATGCGGAAAACGGGGGTGATATAATTTTTAATGTGATTGCAACTTACAAACGTCTTATAAAAATTAATTATAAAAGCAAGAGATAGAAATTGTAACTCCTCAGTGATTACCTTCTAGAACTGTTAATAAACATTTCCAATGCTGGCTTCTGTTCAGAAAAACTTTTGATTGCTTAAAAATTATTACAGCTTAAAAAGTGCTCTATGACTGATGCTTTGGTAATCTTTAGTGTAGACTTGTCAGCTTTAGTTGGAAATAACAGAGAAAACTAAGGTACTATATTAAAAGGATTAGCATACAGGCAGCACTAGAACAATAAAACACTTCTAAATATCAAAAGAAGGACTCAGCTGCCAGACAGAAAGAAAGAGAGAAAGATCAACAGAAAAAAGGAAACAGATCACACAGTGAGAAATCAGGTGTCTGTGTGTACCTATGCGCACGGGAGGGTGGTAAGACTGTGAAGAACACAGTGCCTCCTGTAAAATGTTCTTCTCCATCACGGACCTGCGTTCAGTCAAGCTTTTAGTACTAATATCCAGTGCATATGAAATGCCTGGAATGGAGAATTATAAAACTGTTTTTCTCCTTTTTTTCAGCAAATGATATAAAAACAACAAAGAGAGAAAGTCCTGTTACAGATTACAGAAACTCAAGAGTCATAAAAACTTAGTTTGAATCTCATTTAGAGCATACCAATTTCAAGACATTTCAAGACAATTAGCTACATTTTAATATGAAACCTTTCTTAGTTTGTCTTGGAAAATGTAACATAAACTGTGGTTGTATAAGAAAATGTCCCTAAATTTAGAGATGCATGCTAAAGAACAAAGGGGTGAAATGACCTGATGACTGAGATTTGCTTTAAGATACTTCAGGCGAAACGAAGGAGTATTCATTCAAACAAGTGGAGCAAAACCGAACAGACAGGCACAACCGCTATTCAGTGTTAGGGTCCGAACGTAAAGAAACAGAACCTTGTGATGTTCTCCTAACCCTTGATCACACAGATTTCAGAGGAAAGAAGTTTGAATGCCATCTATTAAGAAACAATTTTTCCACCAGCTGGAAACTTTCAGGGGATGCAGAGCTAGAACATTCTGACTTTGGATGCTGCTTCTGCTTTGTTGGGGTCTCCTAAACAGAAATGTTCTGTTTGCCTGTATGAACTTTTGCTCTCAAGGTGACTGCAAACTGAGTGTCGCCATATGGAGCCAGGGGAAGAGAGCTTCATTCCCCCTGCTCATCAATACTCTGACTGAGGTGTTTTCATCTGAAGAAGTGTTTCATGTGAAGAGGTAAAATTAAGGGAGTGAGGATAATGGAAATCTGTCAAATAATAAACACCAAAAGTCTAACTAACTTAAATTCAAGTTAGTAATTCCATGAAATGTGGGTCTTCATTACTCCATTCTTTTTACTGTGAAAATGAAATAATGAGCTGTATGTGTGGAACACTACCAACAAAAAGAGGAGACCAGGCCAATTTTAGTAATTGCTGTGAATTGCCACATCCTTTCAGCAACTTGGCAAGGGGCTACCGTAGCCATTTGAGGTAGGTTGAGAAAAGAGAATGACAACAACTTAACAAACTTTGAACTATGGACATATCCCTTCCAATAAGGCCACTTTCTCACACTGGACACTCCATTAGTATCAGTTATGTCTGTATCCCCATGTGCTACCCCCCAAAAAACATTGCTTTACCTGTATATGCCCCGTGAGAGCAGGGCTCTTCCCTGGAGCCCTTTACATTGTGAGGACAGCCCATCTATGTACATTCATGTGCCAAAAAGAATTTGCCCTTATCTTACACATATCATGTACAAAAATAACTCCAAATAATTATACATTATATTAAATGTGAGAGTTAAAAGGTCTAAGAGTTTAAGATAATGTAGGAAAAAAACCCTTTATGGTCTTACGTTAGCAAATCTTTTTTAGGTAGGACTCGAAATCCAGAAATGACAAGAAAGAATAAATAAGACTTCATTAAAATTAAAATCTGATGCTTTTCAAATGGTAATGTTAAGCAAATTGACATGCAGAACACCACAAACTGCAGGAAAATATTTGTAAAACCCACATCTGATTAACGATTTTTATCCAGGAAACATAAAGATTTTATACAACTCAATTACAAGCAGAAGAACACCCACTGTGGGTTGAGTTGTGTATCCCCAAAAGATATGTTGAAATCTTAAGCCCCAGTAAATCAAAATGTGACCTTATTTGAAAATAGGGTTGTCACAGATGTAATAGTTGAGATGAGGTCATATTAGAGTAGGGTTGGCTTTTAATCCAATATGACTGATGTCCTTATAAGAAGAGGGGAAGAGACTCAGGCACACGAGGGAACAATGCCACGTGGGAACAGAGGCAGAGACGGAAGTGCTCAGCTGCAGGCTAAGGAGTGAGAAAGATTGTCCGAAAACCACCAGTAGGTAGAAAGAGGTAAGAAAAGATTCTCCCCCACAGATTTCAGAGGGAACGAGGCCCTGCTGACACTTTGATTTAGGACTTCTAGCCTCCAGAATAAATGTCTGTTATTTCATGCCACCTGGTTCATGGTACTTTGTTATAGCTGCCCTAGGAAACTGCTACACAACTCACAATAAAATGGCAACATCAAAAAAATATACACAAATGGGAAATAAGCACATGAAAAGATGCTCAAAATTAGTAGTCATTATGGAAATGTAAATTAAAACACAGTGAAAAACTACCATATATTCACTAGAATAATGAAAAATTAAAAGTATTATTAAAGATGTGGTGCTAATAGAATTCTCCCACATTGCTGATAGAATGCCAAATTTTACAGCCCTTTGGAAAATAAACGTGATAGTGTCCCTTGGAGCTAAATGCGCCTAAACCGTATATCCCAGAAATACCACTCTTTTGTATTTACCTAAAAGAATAGTGTGTGTGTGTGTGTGTGTGTGGTGTCTCCATACACAAAATCGCAAATGCAGCTTTATTTATGATAACCCAAAACTGAAAACACCTGCAACGACTGAAGAAACTGAAAACAAACTCTCCATCAACTGTTGTATGACCATAAGGACGTGTGGTATATCCATACTGCAAAACAATGCTAGCAATATGAAGGAATGAACTGTGGAGTTAGACAACACCACGGATAATTATTAAACGCCTTAAGCTAAGTGGAAGACCCAAACTTAAAGCCAGTGTGCTGTGTGATTTCTCTTACATGAACTTTTGTAAAAGGCAAACTATAGTAGCAAAGAACATATCTGTGGATAACAGTGAATAGAATTGACAGCAAAGCAGCATGAGGGAACTTTTCTGGGATGACAAAAGTGACCAATATCATGACTGTGGTTGGAGTTACATGACTCTATGCACTTGTCAAAGCACATGAAAAGGTACAGAGTTGGCAAATTTTATTGTATATGGGTTACCTCACAATAAAAACTATTAAAAACAGTATAATCCCATGTTTATATAATCATGTGTGTATTCCTATATATCTGCCTGCCTAGAATTTTAGGTTTATATGCATTGAGAGATGTCTGAATGAAAGGTACTCGGGATCAGCAGTCACTTCTGGGTGGCGCAGTTTGAGGATTTATTTCTTTAACTGCATACGTTTGGCCGCATTACTTGAACTCTTCATAATGTATCTTCTCATAACAAACAATACTCACTATTTTGGAATAAATGTGAGAAAAATGCTAATTATATTTTTATATATTGTGATAAAATATGCCTTTAAAAATTTTGTAGTTAATCCTTGAATACCAGGAAATTAGACAGGGGAGCACATGGGGCATGGTATTCAATCTATGCATTAGTGAGTTAGGAAGCATTTATTTTCTAATCTTTTTTGTAGGATCTGGTCTCTGTTACGTGAGTTGTTCTCTTTTGGCATATATTGGTAATATTATCTGATGTTATCAAAATAGGAATGCTTTCGAGCATTACTCACAGATAATAAATATATTTATCTCTGAGACCATTATTTTGCTCTCAACTTTAATCAAATGTAGATCATATCTCATCATCTCCTTTAATATTCCAGCAATGTGTTGTGTCTCAAAAAAGAGTCTATGGTGAAATGCATCTGGGAAGCTCTATCTTAGAAAATGGAACCTATGTCCTAAAATATACACTATTATTAAGTGTAAACCCTTTTAATGTTACTCAAGTTTCTAAATATGAAATTGGGAATAACTGCATCTGGAATTTACCCTCTCAGATCTTAGCAGATATAGCAGATATTATAGCAGATATTCAAAATTCTTCAAAAGGTTATCACGTTTATTAAGGTGTTTCTCTCTCCCTCCCCCCCACTCACGGACACACACACACACACACACACAAACACACACATGTGTGTGCATATCTCATTCACAATCAAATGATTTATCCAGAGTCCTTAGTGGGAAATTTTATCTGTTGTGCAGGTTCGAGTTTCTTTTTTGCCTTTTCACAAATATGTTTTCCGTCTCCCTTCAATTACCCCACTGATCAAACTTTGTTATCAACCACAGCATTTTGTTTTGCTTCTCTCATCTTCCACCCATTCCTCCACTGGAAAGCTTTATAGTTTTAGATTCTGTCATAAAAGTTTTTAACAGAGACTGTTTCCTAAAATAGCATACCTTTAACATGTGAAAATAAAAACAACTTGTATGCGACTTTGTTTTCAAATTATTCTACAATGATTTTTTTTCACTTTGAAAAATGAAAATGATAATGCTAGGATATCTAAAAGCATTTACAAACATTAACTAACAGTCCCTTGAAAATGAGATTATAGAATCAATAGCGTGTTGGGCAAGAGTGATTTTTATATGTGAAATACAGGTACATACATACATGTACATACATGCCTCCATTATAGATGCACACAGAATGTGATAGAGATTTAAAATGCAATTGCATGAATGTGGGATACGGATGCATCTAAGTTCTAACAAAATCTGTGCTTTAGTGAGTACAATTTATGCTTTATATGTAAATATAGTCCCATGACATTATATGTGACTGAAATAAAAATACTGATTTGAGTGTCATGTTTATATACTAATACACTGTCTATATTTCCCTGGTCTATCTTTATACAGTATACCCCACCTGTCTTTAGGGAGATACTTCTGAGACCCCAGTGAATGCCTGAAACTACAGATAGTTCTGAACCCCATACACACACACACACACACACACACACACACACACACACAGTGTTTTTCTGATCTGATAACCAAGCTGATGGGAAGCAGAGACAGCGTGGACAAGGCTCGACAGGGCAGAATGATGCTAGATTTCAACTCACTACTCAGAATAGCATGCAACTTAAAACTTATGAATTGTTTATTTCTGGAATTTTCCATAGAAGATTTTCAGATTGTGGTTGACTGAGGAAACTGAAACCGTGGAGAGTAACACTTTGGACAAAGGGGGACTACTGTACATGAGAATACGTTATCCATTTCTGAATCTGATCTTAAATGTAGTCTTCTCCTTAATGTTTCAATCGGGAAGAATTCTGGCGTGTTTTCAGGGTTTGGGGTGCTAAACACATCTTTGTTCTCTTTGGGCCTCCTGCCCCATTTGAGTGCCCCTGGCTGGGGAAGTGGGCAGTTACTAGCCTGGGGCCCCTAGCCTGGGGCTTTCCTGCTCTGGAGGAGCAACATCTGAAAGTGGAGGTGACATAATTTTGTGTTCCGTTCCAGAGTATTTACAGTTTGAAGAGAAAGCAGGTCATTAATGCTAACCCACAAACAAGTATCTTTGTGGCATTGCAGACCTTGCCAAACCTACGCAGGGATTTTGTGTGTATCAGGGAGAACTTTTAGCCATCCGGATACACTACAAGTGTCGTCATCCTGTGCTGACTTCAAAACCTGACCACGTTAAAACTTCACAATTGTGAAAAGTAGAAAAGTGGCTTTATTGGAGGTAGGAAATTAATCTCTAGCTGTGCACTCACACATGATGGAACAACAGATGCCACCTTCTACCACACGGTGTCACGTAAAATGTATTCGTGAATCCATGTACCCAAACAAATCGTAAAGGTTTTTCTTAAAGTGAACGACACTAGCATAAAGCAGTGCACATATCAAGCATGGAAAGATTGCACTGAATATGCAAAAAGACAATGATAAAACCAGAAAGCGAAATACGCAAGTTAAGCTAGCATGCTGTTGGAGCTGGCTGCGTATGCAAAGCTTTCAACAGAACAATATTACACTTTACTGACAATGAAATGTCCATTACACAGAAGAATAATCATTATCATTAAGTGAATTTCCTGCTGAGTACATATTTCACCGTGAGCAAGCTCATCTCTTGGGACTTTTGCAAGGTAGTCTCTGTAAAATTGTTTAGATCAGAGAAAGAGTAAGAGCATTGGTTGTTTGATTTAGTTGTCAAATAAAAAAATAAAGAGAAATTTTAAAGCAAGCCAAGGTAGTTTTTTTCCTGGCCCTTGAGGACAAAATTATGTACTTCTTTCTTGTATTTTCACTGAAGTAATATAAAGGAGAAAAGCGTAGATGTTGAAATTTTATTTGAAATAATCAAATCCTATTACAGATGAATAGTCCTCATCATTCTATACGTAGAGACACCTACATATCAAAGCAATTGCTCAAAAAGTCACATTGGTCAAAGGAAAGTTATAAAAATCTGTCGTAAAATACACAGCTATTCTAATAGCACTTAGACTGTGAGTAAAAGACAATTTTTAAAATTTAGTCATGGAAAGTTTTTTCTAAGTTGTGTGTATTTGGACTTTATTTCACATCTTTTGCTGTTTCTAGCCTTCGGGAGACTTTTTACATAAATACCTCTCACAATACATTATTTCGCATTCCAATTTTTAAAATTTCCCCTCTCGTTAGCAATGTGAAAGAATTACAAGAACAGCAATCCTGTTCTAAATTCCTTCAGATTTTGCTTATTCGCCTGCTCTCCTTTTCCTTGATAAAAATCTATTTGCAGAAGTAAGGAATGCTTATATTTGGTCAAAGAGACTGCTCATGAATATTATGAATTCATGACTTCATCCCATCCTAAACAAACAAAAAGTGTAACCATAATAAAAACAATAAGTTAATATTTTACAGGTGATTGCCAGGTCCACGGCATTTATTATTGTGAGTGTTTCAGTTGAATTCTTGTATTTAATGCTCATAGCCACCCTGTACGTTTCTGTTATTATCTCTATTTTAAAGAAATGGGAATTGAAGCCCTGAAGAATTAGGTGATTTTCTGGTAAACAGAGAAGCCAGGGTTCAAATCCATGGAGTGTGATTCCAGAGCCCATACCTTAAAGCCATTACTCTCCACTGTCTCCCTGTGATTGCGGAGGCAGCATCTCTCCGAGTACCCAGGGCCTAACAAAGGAGAGGGAGGGTTAGCTGAGTGTGTAGTTGCACTGATGTGATGTGTTAGCAGGATCCTTTGATCTTGACCTATGCTGGGGGTTTTTTTTTATTTGTATTCTGTCATGAAGTTGGAACAAAAGTAGATATATATGAACTAAACAGGTTTCTTAGAGTAAGTGGCCCTTAAACTCAAATTTTCTATGTTTAACCAAACAGGCTTGTTTTTGTCACATAACTTTTTCTTTAAGGAAAATATTAATAGTAATAGGCAATAATGATTGTCCTTAATCTGTAGCAGGTGCTGACCTAAGTGCTTTACATCCACTAACTCACTTAACTTCACATCCACGTTTGTAGTCCAGGGCTCCAAAACCTACCCATATTTCCAAATATTACGTCATAGCTTCTTTCAAGGTGACGTGTATTTTATATGAATCAAGATTGAATGTAGAAAACCAACTAGATCTATTGTGTGTAAGTTGTGGGGTAGAAGGTTGGAATGTAAAATACTCTGTAATTAATGCATAACCCAATCAATTAAGTTAAAAGATGATGAGAATGACCAGCTCAGGAAATAGCTAGTTTTATTATTTCAATCAGCAATTGAATTAGATCCACTCTGCAATTACCTAATCAATTTCTCAGCAGCATACTACCTAACAGCTCAAAACTACTGGCCATTTAGTTAGAGCTATATTGATAGATATTATTTTAATTACATATCACTAGCTCATTTACCAGGATGTAAACTGTGCTTTTTTGTATCTAAAATATGTATGTCCTAGTATCTAAAAAATGAATCTGTTATTTAATAACTTTCAAGTCCTGTTTGGCAAAAAAAAAAAGTCAGTGTTTGGGTACACAAAGCTGTGTTAGTGATTACACCTTAAATATAGTCAACAATTACTCCGTATCTTCTCTTTTGAAAATGGCTATGTTTCAGTTTTCCTACCAAGCTTTATTACACTTTTCATTTCTGCTGTATCCATTGCCTGAGAATTAGTGTTTCATCAATATCATTGAATTTTATATTTGGACCTTCAGACAGTGCAAGAATTCAGTGCATTAAAAACCCATGCCCAAAATTAACACAATAAGCAGAATATAACACTTTATTGTGGTTAAAGTGGAAGATGTTTAATCTTAGCGGATCGTTTGTAGCAGTACTAGTTCTATACCAACTCCCTCTCTTTATACACACAAGATTTGCAGTAAAGAAATATGCAGAGGACACATTTAATCTGCTACATCAGAGACATTTCACAGCCTCAAGAACCACCACATCATAAAGATAGCTATTCATAGATCACACAGACAGAAAAAAGTCTCAAGGGGTTATCTAATCTATAGCTTTACAATATAACCCTGAGTAGAAAAATGAATAGTATGCTAACTTTACCTTTTCTTGTTCTTTAAAATCACCGAGAACAGTATCATTTCGTAACACAGTGCAGCAATCTCCTTTATATTCGGAACGCTATTCACAGTTCCCAGGAATCCCTGTATTTAAATTCAGTATTCAAACTGATCTCAGTAGAAACCTAAAATCTCATGTTGTACCAAATCCTCACTGTCGAATATTCCTGAGACACTTACTGCCTCTCCATAATCTTCCATCAAACTCCTTTTCCAGACTCTTCTCACGTCTACTCTTACTCTAAATGAGCCCTGAACAATATTTTCCCCCAGTACACACTATATACTTGTATAGTGCTCTGGCCTAGAAGAAATCTCCTCTAAGCTCAGTTTGCTAAAATTAAGCCTATTTCTATGTCACCTCCTTTGTAAAGACTTCCTTTGTCATGCCGTATCCAGAAGCGGTATAGTCTTTCTGCTTTCCTTTGGTGCTCTGCATCTCCTGCATATGACTCATCACGTACAATGTTATACACCATTTGAGTACGATTTGACTGAATATGGAAACAGTAAAACATAGAAGACAAATGACAAATGTTTGCTGAAAGCATAATTGGAGGATGGGGACCAATCAGCACTAGGGAAGGCGCCATTTCCTGAAGATGCATTGTTGGTATCAGCAATGGACAATTTCCTTTGTAACCCTAGAGCACAATTCAGAGTAGAATAAGAACTGCTCTCCCTCCGTCCAATAAAGCCCAGTGTGGTCACATGGTCAGAGCCTATCTCACCGACTTTTACTGACAGCACCTCATTTTAGTTTCTAGGGCAGTGTTTTTTAAACTGTGGCCCATAGAAATCTTTCATCAGAATCCCCTTGAGTGCTTGTTAGAAAGGAAGCTTTTGGGCTCCAACTCAAACCAAAAGAATCTTTCTTTCTTAAGGTAGTCCCAGAAATTTGAAATTTTAATGAACACCCATGTGTACCCAGCTGATTTGTACACTGATTTAAAGTTTGAGAAGCACAATTAGAGTTCAACATTTAGCTTCGTGGATGTGAATAAGAAGTGATTTTTAAAAGGGTCTGTGGTGAGATATATTTAGGAAACTCTATGTTAAAAGTAGTTTAAAAGGTTTACTGCAATGCTTCTTAGAGCTTTTAGTAAGCTATGTGTTGTGAATATTCATGAGGGGAGCATGGTTTATAGTCATTTTCTAACTTTGGTAGGGAGCATCCTCCCCCCTGGTTTCGGGAAAAATAAGTGCCAGGAATTTGGCTCCAGCAGATGCTTTTCAATCCAAATGTCAACTGTGTGAGATCTGCTGGACCAATGAAACTGGTCCATCAAAGGTGATGAGATGGGCTGGACTCCCTAAAGATCTCCCGCTGTTGGTATGGGCATGGGATGACAGAGATGGGCTTGGTAGCTATTCTCTTTATGCTTTTACATAGTCTCTTGCTGCTCATTTCTTAATAATGTTATCCTCTTTTCTTTATCTTACCCTTGTGGTATTCTATCTAACTTTTAATTTCAGCAATACTGACTGTGTGTGTGTGTGTGTGTGTGTGTGTGTGAGAGAGAGAGAGAGAGAGAGAGAGAGAGAGAGAGAGAGAGAGACTGAGAAAGTGTATAGTACCCAGAATCCTAATAGTATTAGACTAAGACTATTTTTAAATAGAAAACTGGACTCACATTTCACTTAGGTACTATGCAAATGAGTCAAAATTGCATAACTCTTCACCTCAAAAATAAAAAAGGAAGTTGCAAGACCTCATTACATACGCAGAAAGTAGAATAAATGTAGTTCTAAAAATGTCAGAATAAAATTTTATAATCTGATGATTTACAGTTCATTCCATGGTTTTTAGTGTGTAAAGGATAAGCATATCTAGTGGAAATGGATGAATTGGGTCAAGTAAAATTGGAACCCATTATAATTCCAGCCTGAACCTTGGAGTATGGAGAAGCTTGGCCACCCAAGTGATATATTACATAGACCATTATCTGAGTTTCCTATTTTTTCATTCAACCAAAAAAAATGGAAGGCTAAAAAATCTTCCCCAAATCCTCTCATTTTGGAATCCATGTTGGAACATTTAAGAAGGAATTGAATATTACTGAGTAATATTTGCTATTTGAAGTTTCAAAAAAATCCTTAATGCAAAGAATTCTTAATAATAACTCAGATTCTTACATTTATCTTGAAACTCACTTTGTCATATGATGCCTAAACTCTAAAGGTATGTTTCCATTCAAGATCATTACTACTTCATTAAAACAAAGGCATCAAAATGAGCCTGCGTTCGCTAACTATTCAGGGGGAAATCTGCATGCTTCTCATTTGTTTGGAACTTGTTTCAAAAGATGTAGTATATTTATATGCACAAAGCAGTATCCCCCTAATTATAATTTATTTTTGCCTATTCAAGAAAAACACAACAGATGTATTTCTACCAACTCTTGGACTGTCACATGGCAAAAGAACAATTGCATAAATGCTTCGAATAAATGTTCAAGCACTTCGACATAAATACTTTTTCAGCATATCCTTGTTGCCATATTATAGCATTTAACCCTAATGCTATCTTTGCTGGGAATGCAGATGATGAACAAGATGGTTTACATTCTACTCAGATCTCTTTCTTCTGTGATCAGTAAGTATCAGAAACAAAATCATCTACAGATAGCAGAGCAATTGCATTTTAAATGTCACATAGCTGCTTTTATTATTCCAGCTGGCGTGTGGAAAGAAAGGTCTCTCTGTTAATGAGACTAACACTGCCAGTCCCATTATAATAGATTTAAGCAAATAAATAACATGTTTGCCATTTCTTCTCTTGTTTTTCAAGCACTATTTTTGTCACTGATCTCATTGCTACACACATTTGAGTGGAATAACTATAATTGTTGCAGGGCTTAGGAAATGAAAATTACACATGGAGTTCCTATTTATTTTAGATAATTCAGCACATTAATCCAAATTGTCCCCAAAGCCTGTCCTCCCCACAGTTCTTTCTCACATTTGCCATTAATGCTAACATGACAAAAAGACACAGTCAGTTAGGTTCGGTGGTTCACTAATGCGTGGCGGTACCTATTGTACACTCGGCAAGAGAGAAATGTTAGCCTTATTACTTTAAAAGGAACAAAGTCTCCTGCAAGCCAAAAAAAGAATAGTACAAGATTCATCTAAATTATTGCCAAAATTAATTCAAAATTAGAGACCACTGATCATCAGTCTTATATAATTCAGGGAAATTGAAAGTCCCCCCCCAAAAAGTCCCCATCTGTATTGAGAGGCTATAAGCATAATTTTTTATACAAAAGTTGTGCTTTTCTAATTGCTTCAGTAAGTCAGCACGTTTAGACACTGACTCTAGGGCTAAACGGGCAAGCTGTAATAGTGGAAGAGAGACTTGGCTTAACTAGCTCTATTATGATTCTGGCTCCTTGCGGTAGAATCTTCAAGGTTAAAAGCTTCTACTTAGCTCTGCATGTGGGCTAGAAGAAAGGTGACAGCCGTCCCTTTCCCAAAACTTCCCTAAAGATGAGAAGCATACATATATGAGAGATAATACCATGTTAAAGGTATGTAGAAACATCCTGACCTGACCTTCATCCTCCAAAGTTAATTAACCAAGAATAGAGAAGTTTTACAATCTCCTCAGACCCAGATGTCAGGGGTCCTTGACCCCCTCCCCACCACTACCTTCCCTTTCCCTTCCCTTAGGATAAAAAGGAGACTAAAGTTCATGCTATCTTAAGATGGTTCTTTGAGACACTAGTCCGCTGTCTTCTCGGTTTGCTGACTCTCTGAATAAAAGTCACTTTTCTTGCCCCAACACTTTCTCTCTCGACTTATTGGCTATCCTGCAGCAAGTGGTACAAGCGTCGACTCAGTTACAAAGACACACTATATAATCCATCCATTTTACTCCTTTCTGATTTAACCATCCTAATCCAGGGACCACATGAGTCACACAATAGTTTGTTAACATATTCAGCTTCCTTCTTTTCATTAACTACAAGCCTTCTCTGTGTGATTTAATGAGTAGCATGTCTTTTAAATATTAACTATACCAATGACTCCCCAAATCTAGAGCTCTAGCTCTATCAGTTCCTATAACTCCAAATCCAAATATATAACTGCTTAGTTGACATCGCTACATGAATGCTTAGAAGACATCTCAAACTAGTGTGGTCAAAACATAACTCTTGATTTACAATCTACCAAAACTTCTCTTTCCTCATCATTCCCATTCAGTAAATAACATTACCGTCCACTCACCTGCTCAAGGCAGAAATCTAGAGTAATCCCAGACTTCTCCATTTCCCTTCTCCGAGCCTTCCTAATACACATACAAACACATCAGCCTTTAAACAGAAAAAAAAATAGTGGAAATGGCATATTAATATTTTTAGCTCACAGATACATATTCAAGCTTAGGAAATAAAAAGTGTCTTGTGTACTCATTGATTTAAATGTAGGTTCAAGGAATACATCAATGGGTTTCCTGATGTGCAGTTCAGTGAACCTGAAAACCCCTCTATATAACATAATCTCAAGTATAAACTTTGTTAATTCTAATTATTTTAAGTCTGTTGTACTATATTATAATGATTAGGTAACTAATGATAACATTTATATTGCTAAATCATGTATTATTTTATTTGGGTTTAATGACATTATATGCTCTAAATAGCTCTAAATATTTAAGGATTTTCAGAGTTATATGTCTACCTTAAGACTGAGAAATACAATGACCCCTCAATTACCTTTATTGTTCAGTAACTAATGCAACTTAGAATTACTTAATTTTAAAAAGGAAATTCATATTATTTCATCTACCTGGGATCAGGCAGAGGAAAATAGATTTACAAAGAGTGAGTAAATAGCCTGGAGGAGATCTTTTTGCAATGCAAATATAATAAAGTTTTTTTATAAATTGTGGTAGCTATTTTGCGTTGTTGTGTTTATGTTGTTTTGATGTATTTGTTCTCAGGCTTTAGGGATAGGGAGGGGAAGGAGATCTCAAATAGTGACATTTGTACATATTCCAAAGCTGAGAAGTAAAATTAATATTACTCAAGAAGCAACTCTGAGCATGTTTATCTTAGCATATTTTGTTCTAAGCTTTAGTAATGAGCCTCTAAAATTGTTATAGTATGCACAGATAATAATCAGTGCGTTTTTTCACATCGCTTCTGGAAAAACTGCTTTGTGTTCCAGTTTTAATTAGTGTATTATTATCCATTGCTAATTTGAGGGGTTTAGTCTAGAATTAGTGCACAGCTGCAGAGAATGCAAGCACACGAATTGCTGGATTAGCTGGAGTTCACACAAAGGGGAAAGAGTAAATGAGGGGAGATGCAACAAACCATATCCTCCAAATAACTTCCCGAATTTGCCAGCTATTACCTACAATTTAAAAGTGAATTCCTTGATGGGAAGGAAACTGCATTTCTAAATTTGTCTTGTTTCATAATATAATAACAAAATGTAGGATTATTGTTATTTTTTTTTGGAAAAAGTTAAAACATTCAGGATACTAAAGAGAATAACTTAACACAGACTCATTCAGATTTAACCAGCATCAAAATGTTGCCATATTTGCTTTACATTTTTCTAAAAGCAATAAAACTCTGAAGCAGCAGTTTCAGCCCATTTATATAAGCCCTCCTAACCATCCCCTCCAACCCCACTGTCTTCTCTCTCACCCAGAGGAAACTAATTTCTGGAGTTGGTGCCAGACCTCTCCATCTAGGTTTTTATAGTTTTCCAGATGTTTGTAAATTTACAACATACAAAGTATTTTTTTATGTTTAAACCTTACATAAATGATAGCATGCTATAAATAATATGCTATTGCAACTTATTTTTTCACTCAATATTATGTTTGGATGACCTCTCCACTGTGATATGTATATAATTGAGTTTGCTCATCTTAATAGCTGCATTAAAAAATCTGTCTCCCTAGTGTACTTGTGGAGGGATGAGAATTCTTTAAGCTGCAGTATGCAACCCCTGGGCCACAGAGTTCCCCCACCCCCACTCCATCCATGGAAAAATTGTCTTCTATTAAGCTTGGGGGAGCACAGAAGGAGGTGAGCAGCAGGTGAGAGAAGCTTCATCTGTATTTACAGCCACTTTCCCATTGCTCCTATCTTCCCCACCACATCTGTGGAAAAACTGTCTTTCATGAAACCAGTCCCTGGGTCCCTGGTGCCAAAATGGTTGGGGACCCTACTGCTTTAAAGCAGAGGTTCTCGAGCAGGGGCAATGCCACCCCAGGAGCCTTTGGAAATGCAAGGGAACATTCTTTCTATAACAATGTATTTGTCTTCTAGGGCTGCCATAAAAAAGTACCACAGACAGAAATTTATTTTCTCCACAATTCTGGAAGCTGGAAGTCTGAGGTCAAGGTGTGGGCAGTATTTGTTTCTTTTGAAGCCTCTCTTCTTGGCTTGTAGATGTGTTGGGAGCAGCAGGCTGTGAGGAGATCAGCTACTTCTCCCTGCAAGAAATTGGGTCCCTTAGGTAGTTGTCACCGCAGAGGATAAGAAATTAATAGTAAATAGAGAGAATAAAAGAAAAGACAGAGACTAAGGTAAATTTTTATAGGTTTATATAAAGAAAACAGGGGTACTCAGGAGTCTACACTACCCTCCATCAGTAGTGCAGCATTGAGGTTAGATTTACATAGGTTTTTATAATCACAGATATCAATTATCAGTTGCCACGGTAACACATTTACATAGGCTATAGTGCGGTTCCTATGGGTAACAGATTTACATAACAGGTAATGCGATTAGGGTTAAAAGTCCTTTCAAAGGGCTTGTGACAAATTCTAATCTATTCTATCTAAGTGAACAAATGGTTACAAAATCTTTCAAGAAGTAACTTCTAAGTTTTAAGAGATAGCTATCCATTAACAGACAAATAACAAAGAGAGATAGTGGCTCTATATTTCTTTTACCTAGTTGTTGTGGATTTGAGGCAGACAGTCAGGAGAGATCAGGAAGCCTAACTCTATATTCTAAATTGTTCATAACCACAGGGGTGCATCTCTGGGCCAGGGCATTCATTGTCTCTGACTCCCATCCTATGAGCCAGATATTTATCTGTCTTGTCTTTTAAGATCAGGGAGGCTCACAGACCTGAGATAACCAAGAAGCCTCCTGGAATTCATCCATACAGGAGCTTTGAGAGCCCTCCCAAGGTGAGGCAGCCCTTGATATGAGAACTAACGAGTTCACATATTTCTTCAGGGAAAAACCCTGCAAACTCCTGTTTCTGTCTTTAATATAGCAATATTAGGTGATACAATAAAATAATGATCTTATGAGCCACATCTTATTAATTCCTCAATCATCTTTCCTCAACATCGATGGCTGTCCTCGGTGTCCTCACAAGTTCTCCCTTCTGTAATATGTCTGTGCTCTAGTCTCTTCATATTAGACAAAAGCCTACTCTAATGATTTCTTTTTAATTTAATTACCTCTTTAAAGGCCCTGTCTCCAAATATATAAATATACATATATAGATATATATATTCATTTTTTGGAACTAGAGGTTAGGACTTCAATATATGAATTAGGTGGTGGAGACACAATTCACCCCATAACATAGGTTGCTATTGGATAGACAGGGCAGGGGTCAAGGGACATGAACATCCTGCACTGAAGGAAGGCATTGCCCCTGATCCTAGAATGTCAATAGGACATTTCTTTAGGATATAAATCAACAAGTAGAATTCCTGGGTTGGAAGTATATTTTAGTACATATTATTAAAATGTTCTCCAAATAATTTTACCAATTTAAATTCCCAAAAGCAGCATATGGAAACTCGGATTTCCCCCCATCCTTGCAAACAATTTATGTGTTATCAAAGTTTTAAAATATATGCCAATATCATAGGTATGAACTATTGTTTGTGGCTTCAATTTTCATTTATTTGATTCCAAAGGAAATTGGATATATATGTGTGTATATGAATATGCATATGTATCATTCTAGTTATCTGCTCTGTAAATTGCTTCTTACAGCAGTTACCCATTTTTTTCTTTCATATTTATTCTTGATATTCTGGACATTGTCCTTTTGTTATTTTTACATTTTTCAAATACCTTCTTACAGCATGTAATTTACCTTTAACTTTGTTTCTGGTGTCATACTGAAGAATAGTTTAATATGTTGAAATTCATGATTAATTGCCTTTGTGTAAGTGGCTATATTAAGAAAGCCTTCCCTATCCAAAGTTCATAAAGATATTCTATTTCTTTCTAAAAGATTCAAATTTTATCTTTCAAATTTAGATCTTTATCTAAATTTTATTTTTGTTGTTATACTATGTAAATTTAATTTTTGAATATAAATTGACAATCAACACATCACCATTTAGTGAATAGGTAATCATTTCTCTACCTCTCTCAAATAATAATGTTCCAATTAAGTATGATTCTCTTTTACAAGCCTCTACTTTGACCCTATGCATCTACACTACCACTTAGAATGTTGTAACTGCTATAACTTTTTGATAAATTCTGATATTTCTCAGGGAAATCATCTCTCCTTATTTTTCTTCAAAAGTGCCTTGGCCCGTTAGTCTTTTATCTGAATTTTTGAATTAGCTTGCCATGCTGATGAAAAGGAGAAATAGATGCAATTTTCTTTGAAGTGCATTAAACTTATAAATTAATTTGGAGAAAAAAGTCATCTTTAAACACTAAGTCTTCCCATGATGAGAATATCTTATTAACTCAACTTTTAAAAAATGATGTCTTTTAACAATATATAACTTTTTCACATATTATGTATATTTCATGAGATTTATGCATATTTATCATAAAATGTTTGTTGCTATTATAAACGGCATCTTTGTTAAATTACTGGATTAAGTATTAATGGGTTAATAAAAGGAATAATTTTGACTTTGGAATGTTAGTTTTAGATTCCAGTAGAATTAGTAAATGCTCATTTTAGTTCTAACAGTTCATCTCTAGAGCTTCTTATATTTCATATGAAGAAAATCATATAAACCACAATCACAAATTTTCTCTTATAAATTCTCATCCCTCATTTTTTTTAAATTAGTGCATTAACTAAGGCCTTTGTAAAAATGCTGAATTGTGTCAATTGGTATATATAATTTTGTCTGTCTTAATTAGACTGCTTTTCAAGTTTAACCATTAAGTATGATTAAGTAAGGTTAAGCATAAGTAAGGTTTCTAATAGATACCTTTTAGCAACTTTCAATGCATAGTTTACATATATTTTTAAAAGATTAACAGTTTGGATTTTTACCAAAAACCTCTATATATTGAAATTGTCACATGGTTTATACCATTTGATCACTTCATGTGGTGAATTTCACTAATAGGACAAACCTTGATTGGAAAAGCTGTATTATTTATTGTTTTTTTTATTTCAGCATATTATGGGGGTACAAATGTTAAGGTTACATATATTGCCCTTGCCCCCCCTTCCCCTTCGAGTCAGAGCTTCAAGCATGGCCATACCCCAGACGGTGCACATCACACTCATTATGTATGTATATACCCATCTCCTCCTCCCTCCTCCCATCTGCCCCATATCCAATAAATGTTGTTCTTATGTGTACACTTAGGTTTTGATCAGTGAAACCAATTTGCTGGTGAGTACATATGGTGCCTGTCTATCCATTCTTCGGATACTTCACTTAGTAGAATGAGTTTCAGTTCCATCCAGGAAAATACAAGAGGTGCTATATCACCATTGCTTCTTATAGCTGAATAGTACTCCATGGAATAC